>CM074721.1:516393683-516586083 GCA_037306005.1 Rhinophrynus dorsalis | reverse complement strand
CTTATCTTACTCAATAGGAAAATCCCTACAATATATATTTTTTTATAAAAAAAAGTTTACTGCTCCATTAAGTCAGAAAACCACAGTCTCCAGGCATGTTGATGGTGCACTGTTCCACATTGCTTTTTTACCGTTGACTATAAGGTACTAATCAATGGAAAGATTACTTAGTATCTGCTATATTTATTCTACTTTTTACCTGGTGAGCAATGTGATGCCCTCCATGCTGATTCCAAACTACAACTCTCATCATGGCTGGTGGGGAATGCTGGGAATTGTAGTCTGGGAGCAGCTGAAGGGCCACACTTTATTCATCCCTGCTATATGAGATGCCATGTTGTTGTTTTTTTTATTTTTCATTCCCAATTATTTTTAGATAACTATTTCACACCAAGTAAATATTATTGTACGTGATAATTTCAGATACAAATTAGACAGGAATGAATCAGTGGGAAGTTTAAAAATAACCCCCACTTGTTTAGTATATTCCATCTGATGACTCTGAGCAGTCAGTACATGTGAGGACCCTCTCACACAGGTGCCACCAGTATCCCTGGAACTCTCCGAATCTGCCCCTGAGACTCTGGGCTTTAGGGTTAATTACTGGATCTCTGGGGACAGAGACTGATATTGCGGCTGTGCTGAGTTTACTATGAAAATCTGCCCACTTCTCCTCCTTCTCATGACCTTCCTCCCACTTCTCCTCCTTCTCACCACCGTCCTCTCACTTCTCCTCCTTCTCACCGTGTTCCTCCCACTTCCCGCCCACATCTCCTACTTCCCACCATGTTCCTCCCACTTCTCCTCCTTCTCACTGTGTTCCTCCCACTTCCCGCCCACATCTCCTCCTTCTCACCATCTTCCTCTCACTTCTCCTCCTTCTCACCGTGTTCCTCCTACTTCCCGCCCACATCTCCTACTTCCCACCCTGTTCCTCCTACTTCTCCTCCTTCTCACCATTTTCCTCCCATTTCCTGCCAACTTCTCCTCTTTTCCACAGTGTTCCTCCCACTTCCTGCCAACTTCTCCTCCTTCCCACCATGTTCCTCCCACTTCCTACCCACTTCTCCTCCTTCCCACCATGTTCCTCCCACTTCCTACCCACTTCTCCTCATTCTCTCTGTGTTCTTCCTACCCACTAAGGTGACCACATAACCCTTTAAATCAGGGACACTTATAAAATACACACATTGCAGGACAGCACATGAATCAAAGCAACCGTGAAATGTGTGTATTTTATGTGTCCCTGATTTAAAGGGATATGTGGACACCTTACTACCCACTTCTCCTTCTCACCGTGTTCTTCCCACCCACTTGTCCTCCTTCCCACCGTGTTCCTCCTACTTCTTGCCCACTTCTTCTTCTTCTCACCATGTTCCTCCCACTTCCTACCCACTTCTCCTCCTTCTCACTGTGGTCTTCCCACCCATTTCTCCTCCTTCTCACCGTGTTCCTCCCACTCCCTACCCACTTCTCCTCCTTCTTTCCATGTTTTTCCCACCCACTTCTCCTCCTTCTCACCATGATCTTCCCACTTCCTGCCCACTTCTCCTCCTTCTCACCCTGTTCCTCCCACCTTCTGCCCATTTCCCCTCCGTCTCACCCTGTTCCTCCCACATCCCCTCCATCTCACCCTGTTCCTACCACTTCCTGCCCACTTCTCCTCCTTCTCACCCTGTTCTTACCACTTCCTGCCCACTTCTCCTCCTTCTCACCCTGTTCCACCCACTTCCCACCAACTTCTCCTCCTTCCTGCTCACTTCTCCTCCTTCTCACCATGTTCCACCCACTTCCTGCCTCCTTCTGCCCACTTTTCCTCCTTCTCACCCTGTTCCACCCACTTCCCACCCACTTCTGCTCCTTCCTGCTCACTTCTCCTCCTTCTCACCATGTTCCACCCACTTCCTGCCTCCTTCTGCCCACTTTTCCTCCTTTCCACCCTGTTCCTCCCACTTCCCGCCCACTTCCCCTCCGTCTCACCCTGTTCCTCCTACATCTCCTCCATCTCGCCATGTTGCTCCCACTCCCTGCCCACTACTTATTCTCCTTCCTACTCTGTTCTGCCCATTTCCCGTCCACTTTATGACACAAGGACAATAAGCCTTGCCCACCCGATTAAGCTCCGGGCTTAAGAGGACGATGTTCCCAGGTATGGCCACTATACTGCATTGTTTGATGTTGCCCGTTCTGAAACGTAATATGGTGGGCTATGGTAACTGTGACACGGGCGACTTCCGACTCCCATAAATGCGTCAAAGTCTGGAATTCTGCATCTTTACTCCATTCACATGTATTGTTGAGATTACTCGTCCACATGACCTATGTGCGTGGCGGCCAATAATATTTGGCTTGCACTCATGTGAACCAGCCGGGCAAGATGCCTCTGCTGCATCTGGATTGGTGGAGAAATTAAGGAGAAAGGTTAGTTTCCAACTCAGACACAGAACATTATCAGGGGTGTAACTAAGTTCTCATCCCTGGCAGAATTCCTGCACTAACTCAGAATATTAACCCCTTAAGTGGTCCAGGAAAGTTACCTTCCTTTAAGGACCGCTTTGATCCTTGCCAACGCGTGACATGTGACCTGTTACGCGTACCAGCACGCCACTTTGAGGCCTAAGCGAGATCGCTCTGGTCTTGGATCTGTCAATTTTAGGCCCTGTTTTTACGTAGAGCGCTCCCGGTAGAGCACTGTAAGTAAAAAGTACATGACGTGCTATGACCGTCATCGGTCCTTAAGGGTATAAGGACCGTGACGGTCATAGTACGTCACGTGGTCCTTAAGGGGTTAAGATGTCCTGTATGTAATTATCTACATGACTTAAATGGTGCCTACAAGGAAAATCCAAATATCTATTACACAATAACAGGAATTAGTGATTGTGATGAGAGGTGATTATAATTAATGGTAAAATTCAGTAGTGTGATTCATTGGGCATATAACCATTTTATTTACCATATCTTGAATTATGTTCTGTGACCACTTTATCTACAATGGTCAATCAGACCCAGTTCATAATTAGACATTAATAATATCACCAAATAATTGCTTGACATGGCATGCTGTTGCAGTAATTCAATTCCAAAGGTGATAAATACACATTCCCATCCCCACCATTAAAATGCGATAGAATCACTACTGAATTCTAGAAGTATTTGTAAATGTAAGCACCTCCCCGCACAATCATTATTCAAGTACTTGCAGTGTGGATTAACAATAATGGTGGTGGTGGTAATCAGGCCCGGAGTGGGACAAAAAATAGGCCCGGGCATTTAAGGCTGAGCAGCCCGTTTTTATTTTTTGAGCAGCCCATGGGTTGGGCTGTCGGCCAACGGTGATCGTGGGCGGAGCTTATAATCACATGCGGTACGCCGCACGTTGATTGCCCACCCACTAGGAAACTTGTAACGAGGTGGCCATCTTTCAGAAAGTGAAAGATGGCCCAAACTCGTTTAATGATTAATTTTTTTTTAAACACCCGGACCGGCCCACCAGGCAAATGCCCGGTATGCCCGATGGCCAGTCCGGGCCTGGTGGTAATCTGTTTTAACCCTAAAGAGAGCTTTGGCACTCATATTTATTACTGTACATAAGAGGCTCTCAATGTATGGATCTTCAGTCAATGGAGTACTATAACTACTGTGATAGGATAATGGAAATTATTGTTCAACAGCAGCTGAAGAGCCACATCTTGAGCACGCAGGGTGAAGGGAGGGGCTCCACTGGAAGAAGATTAAATCGGGCCGCAGAATTCCTGGAGCCAGCCCTACCCCTCTGTCAGTGAAATATTTAAAGGGATAGTATTGTTAAATATGGAAAAAAAATATGTATATTGCAATATTATCCTGGTGCATAAACCAGTGGGACACCCACTTCTGAGAGATGTTTTATTCAAAGTTATTACAGCTCAAATTCATTTTTGCATCACCTGAAACTGTATGGTGGTGTTGTTGCTACTGCAATTTATGGACTGCTATTATCAATAACAATACTGTATAATTTCAGGCCACGGATATACAGCACCCAGAAAATACAGGTGTGAACTGCAATAACTTTTGAATAAAATATTTCTCAGCAGCAACAGCAGCTTTAATCACGTGGATGTTAGAGACATCAGAAATGAAATTAGAAAAGTTTCTAGCACCAAAGGAGTTAAGAAATAGCAGATAAAGATGAGGTAAAACAGAGACTGTCCTAAGGGTTAAATTCTGCATCGGATCAGGCAGAAGATTTCCCTGAAAATTATTCATTTGTAAAATAGTTTGAGATGAGAAAAAACAGACTCAGCAAAGTGTGAGAAACAGACCCTCACTATAAATAGAGCCATTCTGTGACAGCGGCGCTGCAGGGGTGTAGTGACACAGGGGTGTGTGTGTGTTTGGGGGAGTGAGGTCTGTGTGAGGAGAGGAGGGATTATTACAGGAATAGCAGAGAGCTGTGTGTGAGGAGGGGAGGGGTTATTACAGGAATAGCAGAGAGCTGTGTGTGAGGAGGGGAAGGGTTATTACAGGAATAGCAGAGAGCTGTGTGTGGGGAGGGGAGGGGTTATTACAGGAATAGCAGATAGCTGTGTGTGAGGAGGGGAGTGGTTATTACAGGAATAGCAGAGAGCTGTGTGTGGGGAGGGGAGGGGTTATTACAGGAATAGCAGATAGCTCTGTGTGTGAGGAGGGGAGGGGTTATTACAGGAATAGCAGAGAGCTGTGTGTGAGGAGGGGAGGGGTTATTACAGGAATAGCAGAGAGCTGTGTGTGAGGAGGGGAGGAGTTATTACAGGAATAGCAGAGAGCTGTGTGTGAGGAGGGGAGGGGTTATTACAGGAATAGCAGAGAGCTGTGTGTGAGGAGGGGAGTGGTTATTACAGGAATAGCAGAGAGCTGTGTGTGAGGAGGGGAGGAGTTATTACAGGAATAGCAGAGAGCTGTGTGTGAGGAGGGGATGAGTTATTACAGGAATAGCAGAGAGCTGTGTGTGAGGAGGGGAGGGGTTATTACAGGAATAGCAGATAGCTGTGTGTGAGGAGAGGAGGGGTTATTACAGGAATAGCAGATAGCTGTGTGTGAGGAGGGGAGGGGTTATTACAGGAATAGCAGAGAGCTGTGTGTGAGGAGGGGAGGAGTTATTACAGGAATAGCAGAGAGCTGTGTGTGGGGAGGGGAGGGGTTATTACAGGAATAGCAGATAGCTCTGTGTGTGAGGAGGGGAGGGGTTATTACAGGAATAGCAGATAGCTGTGTGTGAGGAGGGGAGTGGTTATTACAGGAATAGCAGAGAGCTGTGTGTGAGGAGGGGAGGAGTTATTACAGGAATAGCAGAGAGCTGTGTGTGAGGAGGGGAGGAGTTATTACAGGAATAGCAGAGAGCTGTGTGTGAGGAGGGGAGGGGTTATTACAGGAATAGCAGAGAGCTATGTGAGGAGGGGAGGGGTTATTACAGGAATAGCAGATAGCTGTGTGTGAGGAGAGGAGGGGTTATTACAGGAATAGCAGATAGCTGTGTGTGAGGAGGGGAGGGGTTATTACAGGAATAGCAGAGAGCTGTGTGTGAGGAGGGGAGGGGTTATTACAGGAATAGCAGAGAGCTGTGTGTGTGAGGAGGGGAGGAGTTATTACAGGAATAGCAGAGAGCTGTGTGTGAGGAGGGGAGGGGTTATTACAGGAATAGCAGAGAGCTGTGTGTGAGGAGGGGAGGGGTTATTACAGGAATAGCAGAGAGCTGTGTGTGAGGAGGGGAGGGGTTATTACAGGAATAGCACAGAGCTGTGTGTGAGGAGGGAGGGGTTATTACAGGAATAGCAGAGAGCTGTGTGTGAGGAGGGGAGGGGTTATTACAGGAATAGCAGAGAGCTGTGTGTGAGGAGGGGAGGGGTTATTACAGGAATAGCAGAGAGCTGTGTGTGAGGAGAGGAGGGGTTATTACAGGAATAGCAGAGAGCTGTGTGTGAGGAGGGGAGGGGTTATTACAGGAATAGCAGAGAGCTGTGTGTGAGGAGGGGAGGGGTTATTACAGGAATAGCACAGAGCTGTGTGTGAGGAGGGGAGGGGTTATTACAGGAATAGCAGAGAGGTGTGTGTGAGGAGGGGAGGGGTTATTACAGGAATAGCAGAGAGCTGTGTATGAGGAGGGGAGGAGTTATTACAGGAATAGCAGAGAGCTGTGTGTGAGGAGGGGAGGAGTTATTACAGGAATAGCAGAGAGCTGTGTGTGAGGAGGGGATGAGTTATTACAGGAATAGCAGAGAGCTGTGTGTGAGGAGGGGAGGGGTTATTACAGGAATAGCAGATAGCTGTGTGTGAGGAGAGGAGGGGTTATTACAGGAATAGCAGATAGCTGTGTGTGAGGAGGGGAGGGGTTATTACAGGAATAGCAGAGAGCTGTGTGTGAGGAGGGGAGGAGTTATTACAGGAATAGCAGAGAGCTGTGTGTGGGGAGGGGAGGGGTTATTACAGGAATAGCAGATAGCTCTGTGTGTGAGGAGGGGAGGGGTTATTACAGGAATAGCAGATAGCTGTGTGTGAGGAGGGGAGTGGTTATTACAGGAATAGCAGAGAGCTGTGTGTGAGGAGGGGAGGAGTTATTACAGGAATAGCAGAGAGCTGTGTGTGAGGAGGGGAGGAGTTATTACAGGAATAGCAGAGAGCTGTGTGTGAGGAGGGGAGGGGTTATTACAGGAATAGCAGAGAGCTATGTGAGGAGGGGAGGGGTTATTACAGGAATAGCAGATAGCTGTGTGTGAGGAGAGGAGGGGTTATTACAGGAATAGCAGATAGCTGTGTGTGAGGAGGGGAGGGGTTATTACAGGAATAGCAGAGAGCTGTGTGTGAGGAGGGGAGGGGTTATTACAGGAATAGCAGAGAGCTGTGTGTGTGAGGAGGGGAGGAGTTATTACAGGAATAGCAGAGAGCTGTGTGTGAGGAGGGGAGGGGTTATTACAGGAATAGCAGAGAGCTGTGTGTGAGGAGGGGAGGGGTTATTACAGGAATAGCAGAGAGCTGTGTGTGAGGAGGGGAGGGGTTATTACAGGAATAGCACAGAGCTGTGTGTGAGGAGGGGAGGGGTTATTACAGGAATAGCAGAGAGCTGTGTGTGAGGAGGGGAGGGGTTATTACAGGAATAGCAGAGAGCTGTGTGTGAGGAGGGGAGGGGTTATTACAGGAATAGCAGAGAGCTGTGTGTGAGGAGAGGAGGGGTTATTACAGGAATAGCAGAGAGCTGTGTGTGAGGAGGGGAGGGGTTATTACAGGAATAGCAGAGAGCTGTGTGTGAGGAGGGGAGGGGTTATTACAGGAATAGCACAGAGCTGTGTGTGAGGAGGGGAGGGGTTATTACAGGAATAGCAGAGAGGTGTGTGTGAGGAGGGGAGGGGTTATTACAGGAATAGCAGAGAGCTGTGTATGAGGAGGGGAGGAGTTATTACAGGAATAGCAGAGAGCTGTGTGTGAGGAGGGGAGGGGTTATTACAGGAATAGCAGAGAGGTGTGTGTGAGGAGGGGAGGGGTTATTACAGGAATAGCAGAGAGCTGTGTGTGAGGAGGGGAGGGGTTATTACAGGAATAGCTGAGAGGTGTGTGTGAGGAGGGGAGGGGTTATTACAGGAATAGCAGAGAGCTGTGTGGGGAGGGGTTATTACAGGAATAGCAGAGAGCTGTGTGTGAGGCGGGGAGGGTTATTACAGGAATAGCAGAGAGCTGTGTGTGATAGGAGGGGAGGAGTTATTACAGGAATAGCAGAGAGGTGTGTGTGAGGAGGGGAGGGGTTATTACAGGAATAGCAGATAGCTGTGTGTGAGGAGAGGAGGGGTTATTACAGGAATAGCAGATAGCTGTGTGTGAGGAGGGGAGGGGTTATTACAGGAATAGCAGAGAGCTGTGTGTGAGGAGGGGAGGGGTTATTACAGGAATAGCAGAGAGCTGTGTGGGGAGGGGTTATTACAGGAATAGCAGAGAGCTGTGTGTGAGGCGGGGAGGGGTTATTACAGGAATAGCAGAGAGCTGTGTGTGAGGAGGGGAGGGGTTATTACAGGAATAGCAGATAGCTGTATGTGAGGAGGGGAGGGGTTATTACAGGAATAGCAGAGAGCTGTGTGTGAGGAGGGGAGGGGTTATTACAGGAATAGCAGATAGCTGTGTGTGAGGAGGGGAGGGGTTATTACAGGAATAGCAGAGAGCTGTGTGTGAGGAGGGGAGGGGTTATTACAGGAATAGCAGATAGCTGTGTGTGAGGAGGGGAGGGGTTATTACAGGAATAGCAGAGAGTTGTGTGTGAGGAGGGGAGGGGTTATTACAGGAATAGCAGAGAGCTGTGTGTTAGGAGAGGAGGGGTTATTACAGGAATAGCAGAGAGGTGTGTGTGAGGAGGGGAGGGGTTATTACAGGAATAGCAGAGAGCTGTGTGTGAGGAGGGGAGGGGTTATTACAGGAATAGCAGATAGCTGTGTGTGAGGAGGGGAGGGGTTATTACAGGAATAGCAGAGAGCTGTGTGTGAGGAGGGGAGGGGTTATTACAGGAATAGCAGAGAGCTGTGTGAGGAGAGGAGGGGTTATTACAGGAATAGCAGAGAGGTGTGTGTGAGGAGGGGAGGGGTTATTACAGGAATAGCAGAGAGCTGTGTGTGAGGAGGGGAGGGGTTATTACAGGAATAGCAGATAGCTGTGTGTGAGGAGGGGAGGGGTTATTACAGGAATAGCAGAGAGCTGTGTGTGAGGAGGGGAGGGGTTATTACAGGAATAGCAGAGAGCTGTGTGAGGAGGGGAGGGGTTATTACAGGAATAGCAGAGAGTTGTGTGTGAGGAGGGGAGGGGTTATTACAGGAATAGCAGAGAGCTGTGTGTGAGGAGGGGAGGGGTTATTACAGGAATAGCAGCTGTGTGTGAGGAGGGGAGGAGTTATTACAGGAATAGCAGAGAGCTGTGTGTGTGAGGAGGGGAGGGGTTATTACAGGAATAGCAGAGAGGTGTGTGTGAGGAGGGGAGGGGTTATTACAGGAATAGCAGAGAGCTGTGTGTGAGGAGGGGAGGGGTTATTACAGGAATAGCAGAGAGCTGTGTGTGAGGAGAGGAGGGGTTATTACAGGAATAGCAGAGAGCTGTGTGTGAGGAGGGGAGGGGTTATTACAGGAATAGCAGAGAGCTGTGTGTGGGGAGGGGAGGGGTTATTACAGGAATAGCAGATAGCTCTGTGTGTGAGGAGGGGAGGGGTTATTACAGGAATAGCAGAGAGATGTGTGTGTGAGGAGGGGAGGGGTTATTACAGGAATAGCAGATAGCTGTGTGTGAGGAGGGGAGTGGTTATTACAGGAATAGCAGAGAGCTGTGTGTGAGGAGGGGAGGGGTTATTACAGGAATAGCAGAGAGCTGTGTGTGAGGAGGGGAGGAGTTATTATAGGAATAGCAGAGAGCTGTGTGTGAGGAGGGGAGGGGTTATTACAGGAATAGCAGATAGCTCTGTGTGTGAGGAGGGGAGGGGTTATTACAGGAATAGCAGATAGCTGTGTGTGAGGAGGGGAGTGGTTATTACAGGAATAGCAGAGAGCTGTGTGTGAGGAGGGGAGGAGTTATTATAGGAATAGCAGAGAGCTGTGTGTGAGGAGGTGAGGGGTTATTACAGCAATAGCAGAGAGCTGTGTGTGAGGAGGGGAGGAGTTATTACAGGAATAGCAGAGAGCTGTGTGTGTGAGGAGGGGAGGGGTTATTACAGGAATAGCAGAGAGGTGTGTGTGAGGAGGGGAGGGGTTATTACAGGAATAGCAGAGAGCTGTGTGTGAGGAGGGGAGGGGTTATTACAGGAATAGCAGAGAGCTGTGTGTGAGGAGAGGAGGGGTTATTACAGGAATAGCAGAGAGCTGTGTGTGAGGAGGGAGGTGTTATTACAGGAATAGCAGAGAGCTGTGTGTGAGGAGGGGAGGGGTTATTACAGGAATAGCACAGAGCTGTGTGTGAGGAGGGGAGGGGTTATTACAGGAATAGCAGAGAGGTGTGTGTGTGAGGAGGGGAGGGGTTATTACAGGAATAGCAGAGAGCTGTGTGTGAGGAGGGGAGGAGTTATTACAGGAATAGCAGAGAGGTGTGTGTGAGGAGGGGAGGGGTTATTACAGGAATAGCAGATAGCTGTGTGTGAGGAGGGGAGGGGTTATTACAGGAATAGCAGAGAGGTGTGTGTGAGGAGGGGAGGGGTTATTACAGGAATAGCAGAGAGCTGTGTGTGAGGAGGGGAGGGGTTATTACAGGAATAGCAGAGAGCTGTGTGTGTGAGGAGGGGAGGGGTTATTACAGGAATAGCAGAGAGCTGTGTGTGTGAGGAGGGGAGGGGTTATTACAGGAATAGCAGATAGCTGTGTGTGAGGAGGGGAGGGGTTATTACAGGAATAGCAGATAGCTGTGTGTGAGGAGGGGAGGGGTTATTACAGGAATAGCAGAGAGCTGTGTGTGAGGAGGGGAGGGGTTATTACAGGAATAGCAGAGAGCTGTGTGTGTGAGGAGGGGAGGAGTTATTACAGGAATAGCAGAGAGCTGTGTGTGAGGAGGGGAGGGGTTATTACAGGAATAGCAGAGAGCTGTGTGTGAGGAGGGGAGGGGTTATTACAGGAATAGCAGAGAGCTGTGTGGGGAGGGGTTATTACAGGAATAGCAGAGAGCTGTGTGTGAGGCGGGGAGGGGTTATTACAGGAATAGCAGAGAGCTGTGTGTGAGGAGGGAGGGGTTATTACAGGAATAGCAGAGAGCTATGTGAGGAGGGGAGGGGTTATTACAGGAATAGCAGATAGCTGTGTGTGAGGAGGGGAGGGGTTATTTCAGGAATAGCAGAGAGTTGTGTGTGAGGAGGGGAGGGGTTATTACAGGAATAGCAGAGAGCTGTGTGAGGAGGGGAGGGGTTATTATAGGAATAGCAGAGAGCTGTGTGTGAGGAGGGGAGGGGTTATTCCAGGAATAGCAGATAGCTGTGTGTGAGGAGGGGAGGGGTTATTACAGGAATAGCAGAGAGGTGTGTGTGAGGAGGGGAGGGGTTATTACAGGAATAGCAGAGAGCTGTGTGTGAGGAGGGGAGGGGTTATTACAGGAATAGCAGAGAGCTGTGTGTGGGGAGGGGTTATTACAGGAATAGCAGATAGCTCTGTGTGTGAGGAGGGGAGGGGTTATTACAGGAATAGCAGAGAGATGTGTGTGAGGAGGGGAGGGGTTATTACAGGAATAGCAGATAGCTGTGTGTGAGGAGGGGAGGGGTTATTACAGGAATAGCAGATAGCTGTGTGTGAGGAGGGGAGGGGTTATTACAGGAATAGCACAGAGCTGTGTGTGAGGAGGGGATGAGTTATTACAGGAATAGCAGAGAGCTGTGTGTGTGAGGAGGGGAGGAGTTATTACAGGAATAGCAGAGAGCTGTGTGTGAGGAGGGGAGGGGTTATTACAGGAATAGCAGAGAGCTGTGTGTGAGGAGGGGAGGAGTTATTACAGGAATAGCAGGGGGCTGTGTGTGAGGAGGGGAGGGTTTATTACAGGAATAGCAGATAGCTGTGTGTGAGGAGGGGAGGGGTTATTACAGGAATAGCAAAGAGCTGTGTGTGAGGAGAGGAGGGGTTATTACAGGAATAGCAGAGAGCTGTGTGTGTGAGGAGGGGAGGGGTTATTACAGGAATAGCGGGGAGCTGTGTGAGGAGGGGAGGGGTTATTACAGGAATAGCAGAGAGCTGTGTGTGAGGAGGGGAGGGGTTATTACAGGAATAGCAGATAGCTGTGTGTGAGGAGGGGAGGGGTTATTACAGGAATAGCAGAGAGCTGTGTGAGGAGGGGAGGGGTTATTACAGGAATAGCAGAGAGCTGTGTGAGGAGGGGAGGGGTTATTACAGGAATAGCAGAGAGCTGTGTGGGGAGGGGCTATTACAGGAATAGCAGAGAATTGTGTGTGAGGAGGGGAGGGGTTATTACAGGAATAGCAGAGAGCTGTGTGGGGAGGGGTTATTACAGGAATAGCAGAGAGCTGTGTGTGAGGAGGGGAGGGGTTATTACAGGAATAGCAGAGAGCTGTGTGTGAGGAGGGGAGGGGTTATTACAGGAATAGCAGATAGCTGTGTGTGAGGAGGGGAGGGGTTATTACAGGAATAGCAGAGAGCTGTGTGAGGAGGGGAGGGGTTATTACAGGAATAGCAGAGAGCTGTGTGTGAGGAGGGGAGGGGTTATTACAGGAATAGCAGAGAGCTGTGTGTGAGGAGGGGAGGGGTTATTACAGGAATAGCAGAGAGGTGTGTGTGAGGAGGGGAGGGGTTATTACAGGAATAGCAGAGAGCTGTGTGTGAGGAGAGGAGGGTTTATTACAGGAATAGCAGGGAGCTGTGTGTGAGGAGAGGAGGGTTTATTACAGGAATAGCAGAGAGCTGTGTGTGAGGAGGGGAGTGGTTATTACAGGAATAGCAGAGAGATGTGTGTGAGGAGGGGAGGGGTTATTACAGGAATAGCAGAGAGATGTGTGTAAGGAGGGGAGGGGTTATTACAGGAATAGCAGAGAGCTGTGTGTGAGGAGGGGAGGGGTTATTACAGGAATAGCAGAGAGCTGTGTGTGAGGAGGGGAGGGGTTATTACAGGAATAGCAGAGAGCTGTGTGTGAGGAGGGGAGGGGTTATTTCAGGAATAGCAGAGAGCTGTGTGTGAGGAGGGGAGGGGTTATTACAGGAATAGCAGAGAGCTGTGTGTGAGGAGGGGAGGGGTTATTACAGGAATAGCAGAGAGCTGTGTGTGAGGAGGGGAGGGGGTTATTACAGGAATAGCAGAGAGCTGTGTGTGAGGAGGGGAGGGGGGTTATTACAGGAATAGCAGAGAGCTGTGTGTGAGGAGGGGAGGGGGGTTATTACAGGAATAGCAGAGAGCTGTGTGTGAGGAGGGGAGGGGTTATTACAGGAATAGTAGAGAGAAGCAGATTATAATGGAGGTGTAGGGACAGAGCTGTGTGTGAGGTGGGGAGCGTTTACACATTTACATAAATATAATGGTTACACCCTTAACATAAACCATAAGTCCATCAAGAACAACTTTGACACAGTATAGTCCAGAAAATGAAAATTAATTCTTCCCAGCTCCTAGAAAGATGTTTGACTCCGTACCCAATAAGTCTCCAAATCTATTGACATAGTATAAACCTGTATGTCCCCTTCAGCTAGAAATGCATCTGATCCTCTCTTAAATGTTTCTATTGTCTCTGCCATCACCACATCCCTAGGTACAGAATTCCACAATTAAACGTCCGTTACTGTAAAGTTCCTTTCTGTGCTGGGGATGAAGATGAGATGGGTAGGAGTTATTGCTAGAATAGTATAGGGGAAGTAGGGTAGCATGGAGGCGAAGTGACAAGAATAGCATAGAGCATTGACAGTGTTTTGTGTGTGTGTGCATGAATATGGGATGTTAGTAAAGGACTTGAGGAACGACTAGACAAACTTGGTTTATTTACTCTAGAGAAAAGACGACTAAGAGGAGACCTTATCACACTGTACAAGTATATAAGAGGTCAATACAAGGATCTCTGTGATAAGCTATTTATTCCAAGGCCTAATCAGATGACCAGGGGACACCCCTTGAGATTAGAGGAAAGGAGGTTTAAACTTCAGCAGAGGAAGGTTTTTTTTTTACAGTAAGGTCTGTTAAATTGTGGAATTCTTTGCCCAGGGAGGTGGTTATGGCAGATACAATGGATACATTCAAGAGAAGATTAGATACATTTCTTTCCAAAGGGAACACACAGAGTTATACTGTTTATTAGTAGGCAGATCAGGAAGGTCTGATAAATACTAACTTATTTGGTAGCAGGAAAGCTATAAAATTACTGGGGTATGAGGAGAAGGTTGAACTTGATGGACTTGTGTCTTTATTCAACCTAATTTACTATGTTACTATGTAAAGGAATAGCAGTGATAGAAGTAATGACAGGACAGTATCTGTAGATGATGAGTAAAGGAATGGCAAAGATGGTGGTGTAGGGACAGAACTGTGTGTGTGCAGGGCCGGATTTCCCGTAAGGCAGAGTAGGCATCTGCCTACAGGCGCACCCTACAGAGGGGCACCTGTCACTACAATTTTTTTTTTTTTTTTTTTTTTTTTTAACTTGGCGCGGCTTGTCATGCCGAGCCGCGCCGAGCACCCAGCCGCTGCCTTGTAGGCTGTGAGCTCTCCCGGCTCTTTAGCAATGCAGAGCGCTGGGAGATAAAATCTCCCAGCGCTCTGCATTACTAAAGGGAAGGTCGCTCGGGAGCTCCAGCAGCTCCATGTCTGTGCACAAGCACAGATCTCTCCAGCCGCTGGACCACCGGGGAGTTAAGAAAAGGATGAATGAGGCTTAACCCTTTAAGTGCCAGAGTGGCACGCAACGCATTGCAAAGCAATGCGTTGCGTACCACTCTGACACTCAAAGGGTTAATCTGGGGATAATGGGAGCAATGTGAGGTCAATATGGGGATGATGGGGGGCAAGCAATGTGGAGCTGATGGGGTCAATGTGTAGCTGATGGGGGTCAATGTGGACTGATGCTGATGGGGTCAGTCAATATGGAGCTGATGGTGATGGGGTCAATGTGGAGCTGATGGGGTCAATATGGAGCTGATGGTGATGGGGTCAATGTGGAGCTGATGGGGGGTCAATGTGGACTGATGCTGATGGGGTCAATATGGAGCTGATGGGGGTCAATGTGGAGCTGATGGGGGTCAATGTGAGGGCAATGTTGAGATGATGGGGGCAATGTGAGTGTGATGGGGGGCAATGTGAGGGCAATATGGAGATTTGGAGCATTGTGGAGATGGCGGGGGGGGGGGCGCTTCAGGTATCTGTGCCTACAGGCTCCTGAGATGTAAATCCAGCCCTGTGTGTGTGTGTTTGTAGTCATTTATTCTTTGAGTGTCAGAGCCGTACGAAATGCTTTGTAATGCATTGCTTGCCCTTCTGGCATTCAAGTGGTTAAAGGAATGACCAAGATGAACCAATAGAAATGAAGTGTGCGAGTATATAGTGTACTGTGGTAGTATTAGTAAGGCAGCCTGTTTATATCCCAGCGCAGAATGGTGGAGTAGTGACGCCATCATGTGTGTATATACTGTGTGTTTGTGTATACTGTGTGTGTGTATACTGTGTGTGCGTGTGTATATACTGTGTGTGTGCGTGTTTATGTGTGCTGTGTGTATGTGTGTACATATACTGTGTGTGTGAATATACTGTGTGTGTATGTACTGTGCGTGTGTATATACTGTGTGTGTACTGAGTGTGTGTATATACTGTGTCTGTGTGTGTGTACTGAGTGTATATACTGTGTGCGTGTGTATGTGTATTGTGTGCGAGTGTGTATTGTGTGTGTGCATACACTGTGTGTGAATACTGTGTGTGTATGTGCACTGTGTGTGTGTGTGTGTGTATACTGCGTGTCTGTGTACACTGTGTGTGTGTGTCTGTGTACACTGTGTGTGTGTGTATACTGCGTGTCTGTGTACACTGTGTGTGTGTGTATACTGCGTGTCTGTGTACACTGTGTGTGTGTGTATACTGCGCGTGTGTGTGTATACTGCGTGTGTCTGTGTACACTGTGTGTGTGTGTATACTGCGTGTCTGTGTACACTGTGTGTGTGTGTGTATAGTGCGTGTGTCTGTGTACACTGTGTGTGTATACTGTGTGTGTGTGTGTGTACACTGTGTGTGTGTATACTGTGTGTGTGTGTGTGTGTATACTGTGTGTGTGTGCGTGTGTACACAGTGTGTGTGTATACTGTGTGTGCGTGGAGGTGGATGTATACTGTGTGTGTGTATACACTGTGTGTGTGTGTACACTGTGTGTGTGTATACTGTGTGTGCATGGAGGTGGATGTATACTGTGTGTGTGTGTGTACACTGTGTGTATACTGTGTGTGCGTGGAGGTGGATGTATACTGTGTGTGTGTGTGTACACTGTGTGTGTATACTGTGTGTGCGTGGAGGTGGATGTATTTGGAAGGGTGAGAGAGACTATGAGGATCAGAGACACAGTTGCAGCTGCACAGTCTGTAGGATATTGTAGCTTGGAGCTAATACCATACCTCCCAAGTGTCCCTCTTTAGGAGGGACAGTCCCTCTTTTAGACCCAAATCCCATTGTCCCTCTTTCCCACCCTAATGTCCCTCTTTTTAGGAGATCAGACGGTGTGGTGTGTATATAAATGTATCACGCTGCTCCACAGCAATAAAACTCACATTATTGTTTCTTTAAACGTCAGTAGATGTGTTTATAAATTAGTGTGCTTAAATAAAATACTTTGGTCTTGTTATAAGTCATTTATTAGGTAACACAAAGAGGTGTCAATAGGTCATGAAACAGCCTAAAAATTCTTGTTAATGCCCCGCCCACCGGCCTCACCCCCAGCAACACCCCCTAAAACACAACTGTCCCTCCTTGGCAGTTTGAAATGTTGGGAGGTATGTAATACACAGTGACCCTGCTGTCACTTCTGTGCAGAGAAACGTCTGTGACAGGGAGGGACAGGCAAAGCACAATAAGTGTGTTTGTGAGGGAGCCCCGGGGGGAGACAGATTGAGAAGGGGAGAGACAGAGGAAAGGGGGAGAGAGACAGAGGGACAAAGTGCTGGGGGGGAGAGAGATAAAGGGACTGATAGAGAGGGAAAGGAGAAGAGGTAGAGTTGGGGGAAAGGAGAGACAGGACAGGACTAGGAGTGATAAAGTGTGGGGAGTGGGAGAGAATGAGGGGGGACTGAGAAAGGGAATGAGACAGACAAGGATGAGGAATAGAGAGATAAATGTGTGTTGAAGACTTATCTAGCATGCAAGGGATTAAGTATATGTTCCTTAAAAGAGCAGTACAGGGTAACATATGAACACATACATAACAATAATAATAACTAGTATTTATATAGCTCCTTTCTCCCAGTGGGACTCAAATCGCTTTCACAATTAACTTAATCTAAAATTAAATAAAATTAAAAATAGTACAGAGAGAAATGGGAAGAGAAGATAGTACAGAGAGAAATGGGAAGAGAAGATGGTACAGAGAAGGTTTAGAAGAGAAGATAGGACAGAGAGAAATGGGAAGAGAAGATAGTACAGAGAAGATTGAGAAGTGAAGATATGACAGAGAGAAATGGGAAGAGAAGATAGTACAGAGAGAAATGGGAAGAGAAGATAGTACAGAGAGAAATGGGAAGAGAAGATAGTACAGAGAAGATTGAGAAGTGAAGATATGACAGAGAGAAATGGGAAGAGAAGATAGTACAGAGAGAAATGGGAAGAGAAGATAGTACAGAGAGAAATGGGAAGAGAAGATAGTACAGAGAGAAATGGGAAGAGAAGATAGTACAGAGAGAAATGGGAAGAGAAGATATCACAGAGAGAAATGGGAAGAGAAGATGGTACAGAGAAGGTTTAGAAGAGAAGATATCACAGAGAGAAATGGGAAGTGAAAATAGTAAAGAGAAGATTGGGAAGAGAAGATAAGACATGAGGAATGGGAAGAGAAGATAAGACATGAGGAATGGGAAGAGAAGATAAGACACGAGGAATGGGAAGAGAAGATGTCCCATTCAGCCATATTACTTACACACATTTCCCATGCCTGGTGGTGTTTATCTGTGAGAGATGTTGTTACTTTGTGTACCACCATGGACCAGGTCTACTATATTAGACCCACGTATAACATGATCTTAGTAAATAAATTCACCTTTGTCATTCCATGATGTAACATGTTTGGCCTGTGAAATTTTATACAAAAACATATGAGCATTTTTATTAAACCTTTCTCTTACATAAGTAACAATTTCTTGCACCGTATTATCATCATTACCATTTGTACCAGGTACCTGTAGATTCTGATTTTCCGCGGCGCCCTCAGGAGGCATTAAAAGTCTTAAAGTGACCTGCTCTCTGGAATTCTGTTTAACAAACACCAAGTACGTCTGCAATACACTCGTATACGTCTTTATTTCTTCATCTTCTGATAAATCATTTATTTGTAGCATGTTTGCAATTTCTATATCAGGCTCACCTGAGCACCGTAAATGGTCCATATCTTGTTTAGTCAATAGATACATTATCTCGGCATTCTCCATTAACTGTTATTCAGGAGGCCCATCAATAATAGCATAGTAAATCCTAACTAAGACCCAATAAAGCCACCTGATTGTTTCACCAGATGGATTTTTTTTTTTGCAATGTGGAACGTCCTGTTGCTGAGGGTTTTATAATTTTTCTCCACTTTTTCCAACTAGATTTTTTTATGCATTTTAAGGGAACTGGCCCTTTAAGAACATTGAAGGCTAATTTCCATATGACAGATACTAAATCATTAGCGGCACCACACTGAATAGACTTTCTTTCATCTGGCGGGGCTTTCATTAAAGCTTTTAAAGGGGCCCAATTTCCTCTTAGTCTGTTAAGCATGTTTACAGCTGCGGGCACACTACAAAACTGATGATTGTGTCAGTTGGAGTGCTTTCGAGATCTGGATTGTTTTTAAAGATGTACACCGCTGGCATGTCTGGTGGAAAGAGGCCCATTCTCAAACGGTACTCTTAAAGGGGAACTTTCACCTCCACATGACCGGGTCTCTGTCCTTTCTTCACCCTCAGTACTCTAAATCTATGTTTGCACAAAAGTTCATAAGTCTATCTAAATCTTGTAAAAGAGATTCGAAGTTTGTACCTCTTGACGTCACGTAGGGCAACATCAGTACTGCGCTGTACCTTAAGGTGCATAAGTCACTCCCACAGGGCATGTTCAGTTACCTTGCATGCAGCCCATCTGAATCACGTGACCTGGGAGGTCCAAGCAACTTGCGCGTACAGGTCTGGCAAGGAAAGTGCAAGCACGTTCATGTAATGCTCTCCAACTATTTAAGCAAGTAACGTAAATGTTAGTATTCACAGAAGCAGCTAGATACTCCAAGTTTTAAAAAAGTAGTGCTGAAGTCCAACTTAGCGCTAACACTATGAACCAGCGATAGTCTGAAAGATATGTCAAGCAATTGCGAGGACGTACATAAATATAACGTGACATAAAACATTGTTACGTCTCATTATTCAAACATTGCCAAATTTAAAACATATAGTGCAGCAGTTCAACTTCGTGCTAACGCTATGAACCAGCGATATTCCGCAAGGTGTCAACCAAGTGCGTGGACATACCTAACTAGACTGTGTTCTAAAACATTATGTTGTTTCTCAATGTTATTCAAACAATTATGTTATACCAAGTTGTAAAACCTTTATTGCAAAAGAGCAACAGAGCGCTAACTAACTCTATGCGGATCACAGTCTTATAAGTCTGGCAGATAAGGGGTTAAGTTATTATTCAATAATAACAAACATATGATAAAATATTCATAATTATTTTGTAATGAAATTAAGCCACAATATAATAAATATGCCTCATAGGATTGCCTAATATCTCCGTACCGCCCGGTGCAGGATGTTGTACGCATGGCCAGAGAAGCGAGGCGTTGCTAATACTAATTTGCATACTTGCCATACACACGTGCACGCCAATCGGGAAAAAAAAAAGTTACTATGGGTTGGCTATTACACTGTGATTGACAGACACAGGGAGACCTAACGCATGCGCAGATACTCTTCAACGGCAAGATGGCCGTGCTCTCCAAGAGCCTGAAGCTTAGATTAAAGGTACTTTTTTAATACATACATGGATTTATTTATTACTTGCTATATATTTTCTGGGACACGTTGTGGACATACACTGAGATAACCGCACTTCATATAACGTGAAAGTTCCGCTTTAAGGGGTATTAGATGTTAAATCCATCAGTAAGTAACCTAGGGTGACCACATTTCCATTCTGCCATTCCAGGACATGTAGACACCCTAGTCCCACGGATGAGGCTCCCGCCGACGCCAACCAACTTTCTGAGGCGGACACAGAGTAACAGTTCCCAGTGGGAACAGCCTTAGAAAGATGGTCAGCGCCGACGGGAGCCTCAGCCGCAGGTCTCACTTGCAGCACCAGCATACCTGCTCCATCCCAGCTGTCTCGCACGCACCAGTCCAGCCAGCCAATGAAATGTATTTGCTATATAGTCTTCATTGGCTGGCTCAGCCAAAACACAATAATCATACAAAAATCATCAAAATATATATCAGCAATATTCCTTCAATTTTATCAGTATTACAGACCGTGGATATTCCGGGAAGAATTCATGTGCATGAACAAAAGAGAAATATTTTTCCTTTTTAAAGGGATAGTAATACTTAAAATGTAAAAAAAATATATATGTTGTAGGGTTTATCCCCCTTAGTAAAACAAGGGTACTCCCACTGCTGAGAGATATTTTATTAAAAAATGATAGCTCAGACTTGAATTTTTTTAGGTGCAATATCACAGTGGCCTGAAAATTTACAGTGGCGCTGTTGCTACACCGCTCTATGAATTGCTCTGGTCTGTAGACCATAAATCTACATAGGATGGTGTAGCAGCAGCGCCACTGTAAATTTTCAGGCCACTGTGATACTGCACCTACAAAATTCAAGTTTGAGCTGTTATCATTTTTTAATAAAATATCTGTCATCGGTGGGAGTACTCTTGTTTTATTCAGGGACATAAACCCTACGACATATATTTTTTTTTACATCTTAAGTATTTCTATCCCTTTAAGTAGGGGTTCGAAGCAGCTGCATAATAAAATATAGATTGTTATAACATTTAGTATCATTTTTGAAGAGTATATTGTATTTTTATAGTGCTCACATATTTAGATCTACTATTTAGAAAGCTGCTTTTTGCAGGATTGATCTTTATATGTTCACAACAGAAATCAACACCCTCCTTTTCTTTGTATGTCTGAATATATTGCATTTTGGTTTCATCGTTTGTACACCAACTGGGTAACTGAATGCCTCCTGCTTACCACTGTGGTGTACTTTTATGTATTATGCAAACAAATCATTAGTCCGTCTTTTAAAATGCCATATTTCATAGATTTCACACAGCCTGTATCCATTATCTATGGATAACTGTACCTCTATTGTACAGTGTGTTCTTGAGAGAGCTCGCGCTTCATCAGTATATGCGCATGGCGTCACCTGATTTTTTTTTGTGGCGCATGTGCAGCATATTGAGAACATGAGTTTGCCATTCATTTTTACATGTAAAACTGGAAAAAAGACCTCTCAGTGTGTAAACTTTTAAATTCATTTTTCCAGCAGGGTATGTTTTGTTCTTATTGACAAAGGCATACAAACTTGTAAAACCATAATAGGGAATGGTCTCACCTGGCATTACATAGATACGTAGCAATTTAGGTTGAAAAAAGACTTGCGTCCATCAAGTTCAACCCTTTTTCTATTCCTGTTGACCGTCGTTGATCCAAAAGAAGGCAAAAAAAAAAACCTCGATACAACAATTTCAAATTCTGCTTTGAATAGGGGAAGAAAAATTCCTTCTTGATTCCAAATGGCAGTCAGATTTCTCCTTGGATCAACAAGCTTTATCTTGTGGTACAATTTAATAGCATCTGTACAACCCCCATAAAGGGCATCGTGGGGGTCCAGGGCTTGTGGGAACTGTTGGATGAGAATAAAGGCCTTTAGTGTGTCATCTGTCTCCAACATGCTCCCATAAAACACGTACTTTATAACCACATTTTTGCAGAAATTTTTCTTGATTTGGGTGTCGTGATAAAGTTGGCCATAGGATGTGTGTTTCACATCATTTGTATCATTTTTATTGAAACAGACAGGACAGCCATGGTTAAAACATCCACAAAATCCAAAGACTGCGAGGACGCCATTAATCAGCGTAACCATTTAAAAATAATTTGCCAACCTGTTTTTCCCCATGATGCAGAGCATGTTGTATGGCAATACCCTCTGTATGTGATATATACATAATCCATTGTATGGCTAGGGTGGAATAACGTTTTTGGGTTTTGTGATAAATATCATACAGTAAACGCTATAGTTTTTATCCGGTAAGAATTTGAATCTGTACATAGTCATACAAACAGAGGCCAGTGTACTGAGCTGAAAGTAGCGTTGCCACCTTTTCTTCAAAAAAATACCGGCCATGGCATACCCTCCATAGACTTAACATTGGACAGAAGCCAATGCCGGCTGGGTGGCAACCCTAGCTGAAAGGAATCTATTCTCACTCAAAGGGCTGTTTACATTTGTTGAATCCAACAGATTTTCTGACTGTAACGGGCCGTAGGCCGTTACTTGGGATGTTGTGTAGAACATATGGAAAGCCAACACTAGTTAAAAGGCTGAATTCACCATGCCAGTAGAACTGCAAGAAGCCGCTATGGTTTTAAATGTCGTCCAGCTCCCGATTGGCTGATCAAAGTTAAAGGGCTGCCATTGACTTAACATGGAGAAAAGTAGGTCCCTCGTTGGTTGGCCACAAGTTTAAAGGGACTGGACTATGGGCTTGCTGGATTGTCGAAAGCCTGTAATACATCCGAAAACCAGCGGGTATCTCTGTCTTGTTTCAGTCAAGACTCGACATTATGTTGAGCATTGTGTTGCTTGGGAAGTAGGCAGCTTCCTGATTGGCCAAAGCCCTGGGTGACAAGTTTAAAGGTCCCCCATATAGTTAACATGGGGGAAAGTAGGCGGCCCAGGGATTGGTCGGTTCTCTGCCCGCCCAACGGTTCTGATAGGCCAAGATGGTCATTACACTCTGGACCAGGATTGGTCAGCCATTTCCAGGCTTCTGATTGGCCAGGGGTTGAAGCGGAATATTCAAACAGACTAAAAAGATGCTTCAACCCCTTGGCCGTAAGATATGTATTCGAGCCCCTCAGCCTTTTGTCCCAGTGTTTACCCCTCATCACTTCCTTTCACTAAAATAATGTTATCATGTCTGGACCTCTGTATTATGTATGCACCCTTTGTCTCTGTCTTTTGTGTGCTTTGTTTGGTATTAAGTTAAGTTGTGATGTGATTAACGTTGTATAAAAGAGCTGGAGTTTGCCAAATAAAGTGGGTTCCTGTTGGAACTTCATCCGTGTCCTGTCACTTTTTCACTGGGTGGTATCAAGGGTCTTCTTTTGGACCCCATCCTAGGAAGGAGCTCTGGAGAATGACCGGCAAGGCTACCTGCTTGTAGCCCACCTCAGGAGAGAGAGACCCGGCACGACGACCTGAGTCCATCTGCGGACTTAGGTACCCGTTACACTGACCGTCACAGCCATTACACTGTCTCTGTAGAAAGTGCAGGCTTTTCTTAATATTTCTACATCCTGAATACAATATTTCCTCAGTTCAGTTTGAAAGTTAAATTCAGCTTGTTTGTTCTCATCGTACCAAATCATGAATTCAGACTTCTCGTCACTCATAATTTATTCTACACCATAGTGTTCTATGGCGGCATAGGGCCTACATAGTCCTGGTTCTATGCTCATTTGAATAAATGAGGGAAATAGCCTTTAGAGCCACTTAAACCAAGGGCCTTTTGGCAGTTTGGCAATAAGCGAATCAGTAAATCTTACG
The DNA here is from genome assembly GCA_037306005.1 of Rhinophrynus dorsalis. NCBI lineage: Eukaryota > Metazoa > Chordata > Amphibia > Anura > Rhinophrynidae > Rhinophrynus > Rhinophrynus dorsalis. The sequence continues at coordinate 516,562,633 of CM074721.1, read as the reverse complement.
TCTAAGTCGGGCATTTTGACACAGTAATTTACCACCTTTTGCCAGACGTTGTATAGGTATTTTCTCTTTAATTAATTGTTGAATCATATCTACCACCATTGTGTGCTATGAATATGTAATCTGTAAAATTGTCATCTATTAAAGACTGTGAACCCAGTTGTTCTCTCCATACAGGGTTGGTATCGTACACAAATTTTGAAAATAGGTGATGGCATATCAGTGTGTATCTCCACATCGTTGGCTGGACTAGCATTAGATGTTACATTCTGTGCCGCGTTAAAGGGATAGTAATACTTCGTTTTAACTTTATTTTATTTTGTAGGCATTAAAAAAACATGAAGAATGATATAAGTCTTATCTCTCAAACCTTTATGGTTTAAGAGATATTCACAAGCAAAGTATCCCCCCCCTGTTCAACCAGATCAGAAGGGAGGTGCCCAGGTAGACTGCAGAGAGGGACAATCTTCAATTAAGATAAGGGAAAAAGCTGAAAAACTTGTCAAGGGGGGAAGGGCTTTCATTGTTTTCATACAAAGAAAATTGTCCCCTTCTGTTATCTGTACTGTCATACAACCTGATCCACATCTGAGAAGAGATGGCTTACACTAGGTAAAAGGGGCGGGGAGGGGAACTTTGCTTGTGAATATCTCATAAACCATAAAGGTTTGAGAGATAAGACTTATATCATTCTTCATGTTTTTTTAATGCCTACAAAATAAAATAAAGTTAAAACGAAGTGTTACTATCCCTTTAACAGGTTGTACAGGGCACGTGTCATGCACAGGTGAATTATACATTGCGGTGGATAGACACCTCTGCTATGTCTCCTGGAGACCATAGAATGTCTTTCTCTGGTCAGAGGTTTTATAGCCATTCTTACAGACTTAAAGGGATAGTAAAAAAACATGAAGAGCGAAATAAGTCTTATCTCTCAAACCTTTATGGCTTGAGAGATATTCACAAGCAAAGTTTCCCCTCCTGCCCCTTTTACCTAGTGTAAGTCATCTCTTCTCAGATGTGGAATCCAGTCCATAGACCAGACAGATAAAAGCAGGGGACAATCTTCTTCCTATGAAAACAATGAAAGCCCTGCGCCCCTTGACAAGTTTTTCAGGTTTTTCCCTTACCTTAATTGAAGATTGTCCCTCTCTGCAGTCTACCTGGACACCTCCCTTCTGCTCTGGCTGAACAGTGTGACATCAGTAAAAGGGGAGGGAGGGGGATACTTTGTCATTGAATTACTCTTGAACTACAACTCTGACAGAATTGAAATAACACTCTCCAAAGTCCAAATACTATGATGATTAATTAGAGCTGCTTTTATTATGAAACATTACTATCCCTTTAAGCCTTCTCTCTTTTATAAGTTTCTGCTGAGTCAATTTTTCTCTAATCTTATCAAATCCTCTATGTCCATATCTAGTCCTACCTGTTTCTTAAATTTTTGCATGCAATCCTGAAGACTTTCATGAAATTGCAAAAATTTCAGGGTGTCAGGGTGTCACATTCTAGCTGTTCACCAGGTTGTTGAAACATAGTTTTAAGCATATCAGCGCCTAAATTTGAATTACTCTGTAAGAACGTGTTAAGAACAGGTAAAGAGGTTTACATGGACTTCCAAAAATAGGCGGTGTCAGTGTTGGACTCCTGCACTCTGTACAGCTTTTGTTATCTAACAAACAAGTAGAGGTATTTAATCTCATGTAAAGGAATTCTAGGACCCAGTTTCATTAAGCAGTCAGTACTGTTCATACCCGTGTTGTTTCTTTCAACACCCTGATTTTGTTTGTTTATCCGCTCTTTATTTTAAGGGCCTGTAATATTACATAAATAATTTCTACAGAACATGTTTTGTTCATATGTTACATTGCTTGTAGGCGTTTGGGCATCTATTATATTTTGTTGCAGGCCTGATTCATGTGTTGATGACTTTTCCCTTGAATACCTAGTATTGATAGCTGAGTATCATGATTTAGGGTTTAATGTTGTTGAGTCTTTTGGGACACAGGTGTGTTAAAGTGCTATGTTGTAGGTACTGAGACATAAAAGGTTGAAGTGTACACTTCAGCATCAATCTGGTTAGTGTTGAGTTGATTTGGGGTTTTTGCCACTGTAAAATAGAATGTATATATTACTTAAAAAACAATGATTCACTATTACCAACAGATGCTGTTGGACAAGCATATCTTGCAGTTGTTGAGCTGCCTGTAGCAGTCTATCAAGATGTTTTCACTTGTGGTTGACTTGCATCTGTATACATGGATGCACAATACTTATTATCTTTTGAGTCAAGTGTTGCTGAAATACAATAAGATAGACAGACATACTGTTTGCACATGTGGACCGGATAAAAATAGAAGGGCGATCTTGTTGTTACTAGGTGTTAAACCACCATTTTTGGTATTTCTTCCTTTTCTACTGTAGAACAATGGGGTTGGTCCAGGAGTTCAACATATAACATGTTTCATTGTGTTATTTTCTTACATCTGTTATATCTATCAGTCGGATAACAAAAAGTAAATCTTGATGTAACTTACACACTGGTGTGACAAAACTAGGAAACCCACTTGTCTCTGTTGGACACTTATTACTTAAATCCTGGCAACATCAACAAATTATATTGCATTAGAAAATACAAAATAATTAAATATTTTATAAACTGAACATAAGTTAATTTAAAAACAGTATTAGAAAGCAGATTCTATAGTCTCTTGCACTAAAGACTTACAGGCATTTTACAAGCACTGGTCTGAGCAGACGGCCATGTTGTTTGAACAATCTGAGCGTGCTCAGTGGCAGACATGTTGGTTGGACAGTCTAAGCATGCTCAGTGTTGGTCGTATTAGAAGGCCTAGTCTGAACACATGTTCATTGGCAGCTCTGAAAGAAGGCCTAGTCTGAGCACATGTTCATTGGCAGCCCTGATAGAAGGCCTAGTCTGAGCACATGTTCAGTGGAGGCCATGTTAGATTGCCAAGTATGAGCACATGTTCATTGGCAGCCCTGATAGAAGGCGTAGACTGAGCACATGTTCATTGGCAGCCCTGATGGAAGGCGTAGTCTGAGCGCATGTTCATTGGCAGCCCTGATAGAAGGCGTAGTCTGAGCGCACGTTCATTGGCAGCCCTGTTTGAAGGTCTAGTCTAAGCACATGTTCAGTGGAAGCCATGTTAGATTGCAAAGTCTCAGCACATATTCATTGTCAGCCATGTCAGAAGGCCTAGTTTGTTCACATTTTCAATGGAAGCCATGTTAGATGGACAAGTCTGAGCGCATGTTTATTGGTAGCCATGTTAGAAGGCCTAGTATATGCACATGTTCAGTGGAGGCCATGTTAGTTGGACAAGTCTGAGCATGCTGCGACAGATTTTGGTGCCTACAACAAATCAGGAAAAGAGCAGATCATGTAAAAACATCAGCTTTTGGACTCAACAACAATGCAACTAATGATCAGAAAATGTAAAAATGTGACAGATGCCAAAAGTATTAAAACTACATAAACACAGGTCTACAGGTGGTAGAAAAGCTGGCATCTACTAATCGACAAACATACGTACAAAACTATGAATGTCAAATTAAACACTGAGCACCAGAGGGATGTCCAGAACATTGTAAAGCAATGCTGTGGACAATCCTGACCCTCAAAGATCATCTAAAGAACATGTGGAATAACTGCGGTGTACATTTAAAATCACTAGCAGCTCAAAGGAATAAAGACTACAACACTAAACAGACAACATATCAAATATAGACAACCCTGTGCATTACTGGATGCCATTTCAGCAGTACAGGAGGCGGATATTTCAAGTTGATACCTTTATTGGCTAACTAAGCAGATTTAGGATGCAAGCTTTCAAGACCTCTTAGGTCTGTTCCTCAGACATGTTATACAGATAAATATGAAAACATCTCTTATATACAAGTACACATTACATTGTTTATAATGGAAAGCAGATAAGATCAGCTCATTCCAGACCCAGATTCTTTGATTTTATCTGCTTTCTAAACAATTCAGTGTGTACTTGTATTTAAGAGAGATGTTTTCATATTCATCTGTATAACAGAGGAAGAGGCATGAGAGGTCTGGAAAGCTTGCATCCTAAGTAGGAAGTAGGCACAGGCAAGTCGTGCACTTTCCGTGGTTAGACAGATGCTAGACTGATACATTAAAGGTTTGAACTTGGAGGGGTCTGTGCTGGACATATATTAACCATCCCCCTCCCTATACCAGATGTTGAACGTAAGTTGACCAGACCTGTCAGACACATATAAACAACCCCCATCCTACACTATCTTTTAGCATACTAAAGGGTCTTTTAAAAAAATAAATAACTAAATAAATGCAGTATGGCTGAATTCACAAGACATCGTGTTAAACATACTAGAAGTTAAAATGTCATAAATGCATAATAAAGGCTCTATTCAAGCTAAATCACACAGACTAATTGCATAAAGTCTGAAGAATGAAAATTCAAGGCTTGATTCTTCAACACAAACTTATCTTTATTTAAAAACTTGTAGGTACTTTAAAGCGAATGCACAATATCAGAATGAACGAGACAGCATTATGTTAAACACATGCATAGCTGCCAACTGTCCCGAATGATGCTGGAGATTCCTGATGGATCCCAGTCCTGCTGTCCTTCCTCTTTAAGTCAATGTCCCGCTTACCAGGCTTTTGCCTCTCTTATTGTCTCTACTCATGAGCCACACAGTGATTCCCATTCGCGTTCCCCCATAGAGCCCTCAGCCACATTAGTTATGCAAGCCGCCCCCCTCCCCCATGTCAGGAGCCATGGGCACCCACCCCTGGTGTGATCATCTCCTGTGGCAATGCATGCTTTCTCACGCGGTGGAGAGACCCCAAATAAGTTGATAGTCACATGCTTCACGCACATCATAAAATGCGCATACAACCATGTAGCATAGTCCACCCTTAACCTCAGTACTAGCAGCATGCTGAGGAAGTCATAGAGCGGGAATGCATAGTACGGCATTCATAGACTGGCTGAATCACTCTCAGGCCTTCTACAGGTACTTATACAATGTGATTTAATTTGCAATGGGCAGAAGAGGCATCAAGAAAAGGGTTACATAATTTAGGTAATGAAATAACCCTCGATAATTCCTCGCCCACCAGCCATGCCCTCAGCAACACCACTTAAATCAGAAGTTTCCCTCATTCACTATTTGAAAGGTTGGGATGTATACACATAGCCACTGCTGTTTTTTTTTACAAGGCTGAATACATTTTATAAGTAACAAGGGCTTATAATACTTAATACCCATGTAATGTAACAGCGTATTACTTGTTTTGATAACAAGATATACAGTATAGTACAGTGTCTCAATGCATTTTACTTCATGCCAAAGGCTTTTTACATTTTCTATCAAACCACACCACCAAGAGATCAATTGGTTTTAAAGTGATAGTAATACTTCATTTTATCTTTATTTTATTTTGTAGGCATTAAAAAAACCATGAAGAACGATATAAGTCTCATCTCGCAAACCTTTATGGTTTGAGAGATATTCACAAGCAAAATTTCCCCTCCTGCCCCTTTTACCTAGTGTAAGCCATCTCTTCTCAGATGTGGAATCCAGTCCATAGACCAGACAGATAACAGAAGGGGACAGTCTTCTTCCTATGAGAACAATGAAGGCCTTGCCCCCCTTGACAAGTTTTTCAGGTTTTTCCCTTATCTTAATTGAAGATTGTCCCTCTCTGCAATCTACCTGGGCACCACCCTTCTGATCTGGCTGAGCAGTGTTACATCAGTAAAAGGGGAGGGAGGGGGATACTTTGTCATTGAATTACTCTTGTACTACATCTCTGACAGAATTGATATAACACTCTCCAAAGTCCAAATACTATGATGATTAATTAGAGCGGCTTTTATTATGAAACATTACTATCCCTTTAAGCCTGTGAAATTTGTGAAAAATGTATAGTTTTGTCAAAAGTTAAACCCTTTGCCATGTGATTCATAAAAATATACAGAATGCACCACGTGTGGGAGATAAATAATCTTATAATTGCAGGTTCTGAAATAGAACATGTTTTTGCATTTCTTTTTTTTTTTATTATTCTAATATATCCTTGAGAAACGCTTGCAGGGATAAAGCCATAGGAATCAAAGAAATAACCAGTCCCTTTTTGGTCAAAATAAACAGCGAGTTTGTACTGAAACCTGCAGGCTTCTGCTTCAGCGTTTCCTTGGGGAAAAGGTCATAACGATATACACCAACAAAGAACTGCTGTGCATATGGATCCACATTTCTAACGTGTTCAAGATTTTACTTACAGAAATCATACAACACCTCTCTTCTCTGGTTTATTTCTATGATGCTGTCAAAAAGACTGTATACTATCATATTAACTGTTCTTTCCAGAGCTCTTGAGAATCGAATTTCAGATTTCCACTACGAATGAGTGCTAAATGATTATCACACTCATGATCCGGTTTTAAATCAAATAAAGTATAGCCTTCTCTGTTCATTGGTAGTCCATACCATTTGATTCATCAGTTCCCTGAAGAAGTGTCATTGCCGACACGAAAGGAGTTGGAAAAGACACTCTTTACACTGTATTTTAAGCATCTCAGAACAGAGTCTATACTGGCATATAAGACAGTTTAAAGAACCTATTGGAAGCCACAATCAAGCGTCTGTTTATTACTGCCCGCTACCCTGCTGTTTATTTTGACATTCAGTTCGGTGTCATGCCCAGACCATGTTTTAGTCCTTGTCAGTTTCTGCAGCTGTTTCTAGCTTTGATAAAGCAGCGTTTTCTGCTGCGAAACGCGTCAGTGCAACAGTTGATACATTGTTTTTATTTATTGTTTTATCACAAGTTTTCTATTGAATAAATTCTAGTCTTTTGGATTTAGCCGTTCGTCTGGAGCAGTCTTTTGTCTTACAGCTGATGAGTGGAGACGGAAGTAATTTCTCCATAAGTGAGTTTGTCAGATTGTCTGATATCAGCTGTCTGACCATTTCCATACTTGACTGTAATCTTTATATATTTTTATATATGTGAAGATATTGGTTACAAATTACACTATTGGGCTCTCTTTTTTGTCTGTTTTATTTCAATGTATTGCATCCATATGCCCAGACCATGGCAACTAGCTACAGCTGAACACAGTCGGGAGATCGATAATAAACATCTGCCTGCTTTATAGCCAGTTCTCAGGATTGAAAGGGTCATTAAAGGGACAGTAATACTTCATTTTATCTTTATTTTATTTTGTAGGCATTAAAAAAAACCTGAAGAACGATATAAGTCTTATCTCTCAAACCTTTATGATTTGAGAGATATTCACAAGCAAAGTTTCCCCTCCCGCCCCTTTTACCTAGTGTAAGCCACCTCTTCTCAGATGTGGAATCCAGTCCATAGACCAGACAGATAACAGCAGGGGACAATCTTCTTCCTATGAGAACAATGAAATCCCTGCCCCCCTTGACAAGTTTTTCAGGTTTTTCCCTTATCTTAATTGAAGATTGTCCCTCTCTTCAGTCTACCTGGGCACTTCCCTTCTGATCTGGCTGAGCAGTGTTACATCAGTAAAAGGGGCGGGAGGGGGATACTTTGTCATTGAATTACTCTTGAACTACAACTCTGACAGAATTGAAATAACACTCTCCAAAGTCCAAATACTATGATGATTAATTAGAGCTGCTTTTATTATGAAACATTACTATACCTTTAAGGAATAATCGGTCAGGAGAGCACCTTTACCAGTGTCCACATGGGATGTACAGTGTCTGCCCACTAATACACCCTTCTCCTCTACCTGAGAACCATCTGCATATAGCCGGGAGTACAACAGGCGCATCCGTTTTAAGGACGGTATCTACCAGCTTGTGTGTATACATCTTCTTTAAGCCATTTAGACTACTGACTGTTCTATTTTAGTGATCACTATATTATTTATTTTTGGTCATTTTTTAGGAATGTTCCTATATTCATATACAGTGTTTTTTTATCTTTTTACTCTCCTATTGTGATAAATAAATATTGTTGTAGATTGTACTTGTTTTTGTACATATTATTCATTTCACCTAGCGCTCTTCTTGATATACCTACATAGAGGGTATAATTGTTTTAGTCCAGTAATTTGGATAAGAAACATGTATTCTTTAATGGCATTTCCATTCTCAAGGCCCGGTTGCACATGGTTTAGAAGGTATTTGGTTTTATAAATATACAGGATGAATAATAAATGTCTGAAACCAGTGGGTTTTTGTCATTACCGCCAGAAAATGCGTCATTATCAACTAGGGTGACCACATTTCCCTTCTGCCATTCCGGGACGTGGTCACCCTAGTTGCCCCTTCATGCCCTACCTTGAGTCCCTGGTGGTCCAGCGGTGTGGAAAGCGCTCTGTGCCTCCTCCGGCACAGAGCTGAAGCTCCCGCGCGCTGTGCTCTGTAATGCAGAGCGCTGGGAGATGATGTCATCTCCCAGCGCTCTGTATTACTAGAGCGCTTGCCTCCAGATCAGGTAAGCTGCATTGCCGCCCTGGATGTCAGCCTGCAAGCGGTGTGTCATATCATGGACGCCGCGAGGGAGCGCTGATTTATGCTACCAAGCGCTCCCTCGCGGCGTCCATGATGTGACACACCGCTTGCAGGCTGACATCCAGTGCGGCTTGGCTTCATTCCGGGACACTTCATTGTCCCGGTTGAAGATGACCCGGGACGCGGGACATAGCCCTGAAATAAGGGACAGTCCCGGACGTTCCGGGACCCGTGGTCACCCTAGCTGATTGTGTTTGTAAATCTCTAGGGGATGTCCACCAGACTTCTGGTTTTGGTTATGTTTGAGTGCCACTTCCAACTTATATATATAGTTATCAGGTACGGTACGAGTGTAAGTAAAGTGTAAATAAAGGGGAATATAAACAAGCATACTAGAAGTCCATCTCGTTATTCTACACCGCTTTAATACCCTCCTCCGGTACTTTTTTGTACTCTAATGAAACAGCATAACTGCGTAAGTGTTTTATACACGTTTTTGAACATAAAGTGGAGCTCTTTGCTGTCTTGATTTTGCAAGAAACAAAGGAAAACGTGGGCACTAGATTAATCACATACATACAATCAGAATTAAGTTACAGGTCATACAAATAACATGTTATATAAAAACATCTAATTGAATCAATGATTCATTGCACATAGGGTGACCACATTTCCCTTCTGCCATTCCGGGACGTGGTCACCCTATTGCCTTACCCTGAGTCCCTGGTGGTCTAGCGGAGTGCGGAGTGCAAAGTGCTCTGTGCCTCCTCCGGCACAGAGCTGAAGCTCCCACGCGCTGTGCTCAGTAATGCAGAGCGCTGGGAGATGATGTCATCTCCCAGCGCTCTGTATTACTAGAGCGCTTGCTTCCAGATCAGGTAAGTTGCATTGCGCCCTGGATGTCAGCCTGCAAGCGGCGTCCATGATGTGACACACCGCTTGCAGGCTGACATTCAGGGCGGCTTGGCTTCATTCCGGGACACTTCATTGTCCCGGTTGAAGGGGACCCGGGACGCGGGACATGTCCCTGAAATAAGGGACAGTCCCGGACGTTCCGGGACCCGTGGTCACCCTATTATCAACAAAACCAACAAATGATCGATTTTGGAAATTGAACCAGAAAAAATGATCCTGGTTGCAAACGTGACTTCCGGCAAGTACACACTGTACACTTTCATGCTTCCCTGTCGATGGTATATTTTGCATTACCAGTTAGGAGTCCTTGTGTATGGCCTATGTGTACAGCTCAGGGCCGGATTTCCCAATAGGCAGACTAGGCACCTGCCTAGAGCGCCAAATTTTGAGGGGCACCTCAGCTGTGCTGGCCACACCCACATTCTGAATTGTGGGAGGGGCTAGAGCAATCTCTGTATCAATGCAGTAGCTTATACACCCCTTTACAGGCTATTATTTAACCATTTGGATGCTAGTGAGATCTCGGAGCAATGCGTTGGAGATTTCTCTAGCAACCAAGGGGTTAAAGATTTAATGTCCTTGCTTGTTGTAGGCAAAAGGTATATTCTGTGCCAGGAAACAGTGCAGGAGACTGGTGATGTGGTCCTGAGAGGAGTGGGATGTGGCTATGGGCGGAGTGAAGGGTGCCCAGAGTGCCTTGCATAGGGGAGCCTGGAATGTAAATCCGGCCCTGGTACATCTGGTGATATTTACACTCTTTTGACAAAAAGTGATGCTGTTAGAATCTGTATTTTAAAGGGCTTGGTTTCTGTAAACATTACGCAAAAAGTTTTTTATTTGTGGTGAGTTTTACTTTCCAGTCCAAACCATTTAGAATAAGTTTTTCAAGAAAACATAGATCACTGTGTAGATGGCCCATCAGTTCTACAGCTTTACTACCTCCAGTCATTAGTGCCCTTTTTGTGAAACCTGTGTTGTCACCATCAAGGACAGGTGTCTGATGTTGGCCCGCTGTTTTCTTATAAAACAGGCCTGCTGTAAATTGTGTAGCAGCTAGTGCTTCAGAATTATAATTGAGTAGTGTTTCAATATATAGAAACAGAAAAGCAAAACAGAGGAAGGTGCCCAAGGGATTAATAAGTAAGTTGATAATTGCAAAAGTAAATTAACCGCATCCCATACCTCCCAAGTGTCCCTCTTTAGGAGGGACAGTCCCTCTTTAGGACCCATATCCTCCTGTCCCTCTTTTCTACCCTGTTGTCACTCCCTCAGAGTGAGTTGTGTATATATTAGTCTATCAGATTGCTCCACAGCAATGAAATTCACATAAATGTTTAGTTAATCTTCAGTATATGTGTTTGTAATTGAATCTGTGTAAATAAAATACTTTGGTCTTGCTCTAAATAATTTAATCACTTACAGAAAGAGGTGTCAATAGGTCACAAAGTAACCTAAAAATTCCCCGCCCACCAGCCACGCCCCCAGAAACGCCACCTATAACACAAGTGTCCCTCTTTGGCCATTTGAAATGTTGGGAGGTATGGCATCCTACTCACATTCATCATAACCACTGTTGCAATGTGGTTAACCCTTTGAGTGCCAGAGTGGTAGTGAACGCATTGCTTTGCAATGCTTTCCGTACCACTCTGGCACTCAAAGGGTATTTGCCTGTGGAGGGAATTACACTGCCCACCACCCAGATATCTTTAGGATCCACTGCTCCCCAAACACATATGCCTCAAAAAGAAGAGAAAAACCAGCAGAAAGAAAGAAAGAACAATGAGGGCGATTTTAAATCAATATATAAAACACTTCTTGAAATATGCAAGGTGTAATCACATTTGATGTCAAACTGGTTGTTCGAAGTTCAACCTGTATACATCTACAGAGGAATAAAGTGCTTCTGTCCAGATGCTCCGGTAGAAAAAGGTAAACAGCACAAAAGAAAGTGTATATTTGTTTAAAATATGTTTGAAAAATACTTAAAAGGACCAACGCATTTCAGGATTCCGCAGTCCTTTCTTCAGGGTATCCTAAATCTTAATAAGCCGACCACCGCTATGACTACTCTTTTGAATCAAAAGACTGTCACGAGGAACGAATCAATTTGTATTTTCTAATTAAAACAAAAGTATTTCCTAATTGAATCAAAAGGATTGGTAGTACAAGCTGACGGACAAGTCATATGACAATCTCAACATTTTGAAACAAAATATATATACAAAAATATATAAATACACTTTGTTAATTCATTTGGGCTGATATATAGCACATTAAATTTAAATGTAATTTGAGTCTATACAATTTAAAAAAAGGGGAACATGCTATTATAAATGAATATACAAATATCTTATAATTGTTAACCCCTGTGTGCCGAACGAGAACTGTTTGTAACCCACATAATACCTGCATAACGTTGGAAACCATAAGGTGCACAACTCTTCTAATTCCCTAACAGCCATTGGCTGGGTTGTGCTTATGCACATCCCAGCCAATCAGTTTAAAGAACAGCTGCTCAAATCTGACTGACACACATCCCAGCCAATGGCTGTGAGGGAACTGGAAGTGAGACTGGCCATATATAAAGGCAGTCTCGGTACCAATTCCCTCAGTGTGTAATGGGCATCGGCCTGTGCAGAAATTGAACACTGATGTGACTAAAAGGGGTGGGAGGGGGAAAATTTTAAAGGATTTTACAGGAAAACTATAAAAGTTATATCAACAAGACATAGACCCTTTGCTTTATTTTTTTAATAAGTATAATATTAAACTTTCTTGAAACAAAATATTACTATCCCTTTTAGTACGCTTCTTGGATCCGTTTGCTGAGAGCTTTCTGCCAGGGAACAAGCAAGTCTAGAGAAACAATGTAAACAACATAACATACAGAGTGCTGTAGGGATACTGTTACATTGTATCACTGTCCTGCCTTGATGGTAACCGACCAGAAATCTCCTTGGAATCTGAGATCCAAGTAGTTCACTGTCAGGGGCATAAAAGTGTGTAAAATATTGGTGAAGATGAATAATAATATTTATAATATGTATAGGCAGTTTCACTCTACATATAATAAACTTGGAGAATATGTAAAGTCAAAATAGAGATTTACTATTCTTTAACCGTTTGAGAGCACCCAAAGGGTTAAAAAAAAAACAAAAAACACCCATTTTAAATATCTTGGGATTTTCTGGATTGTTTTTCAGCCCCCATGGTGCAGCTGATTTCCTCGTGATATGTCATGTAGAATGTATCTATAATACTTTAATTTGCTTTAATTCAGTAAATTAGGTGCAAAGTATGCAGGTTTAAATCATTTAAAAACACATTTATTCATTAATATCCCTAATCCAATTCTACCCTTAGTTCAGTAATGCCCTTACGTAATCACTTGAAACACATGTAATAATAGAACACTGGGCTGAATTCACCAGTCAGTCTAAACACCTTCCACCTGCTGGTGAGATAGCTCAGTTGTTTAAAGGGGAACTGCTAATTTTAGCTTGCTGTAACGGTAGGAGCCGTTCACACCACACCGAAGTGCTGGGGCAGCTGGGAGGGAGGTGGGAGGAGGCTGTAATAGCGCTGGGAAGTCCTGAGAGCTGTGCCGAAGGTGCACTGTGCCGCTGAATGCGGAAGTGCTCATCTTGGACATCAAATATTTTTAATAGTACGTAAAATAAAATCTAAGCATAGCGTTTCCTGATACTGCTTATGTGTTTGAACATATGGTAAAAAATGATCAGGTGAAAGTTCCCCTTTAATGCACCAGCTGTAGAATCTGTTCAAACATCATAAACAAGCATTCAAACAAGCATAAGTACTGCTTTATGAAGAAATCCTTCTGAGACCAGCAGCCAGGCTTGCGGGCAGACATCTTGGCTCAGAGACATCTGTGCGCCTGCGCTGTCCTTTCCGGTCTCCTTCGTGGTACCTAAAGTCTCAGAAGAAGAAGGATTTCTTCATAACGCTGTATTTATGCACAATAATAGCACTGTTTCTAAGCATATCGCCATAGGCCTAATTATTGGGAGAGGGACTTTATTTAGGGTGATCCGCTTTAAACCCCCCATTTCAAATAAATGGTACATTTAGTAATATGCGTTTGTCACCTGTAGTGCAGTTGGTATGATCCAGAATGACTGTGCTTTCTTCTTGCACATGAGATCCTTGCAGTATAAGATAAACTAGCACAGGGATGGGCAACCTGAGGTCCTCCAGCTGTTCAGGACTGTGATTCCCATCATCCTCCTCCAGACTGAGGATGATAGGAATTGTAGTCCTGGACAGCTAGAGAGCCTCAGGTTGCCCATCCCTGAATTAGGAGGAAAGCGTGATGTAACATGTGAGAGTATAACAGGGAGAGACATATGGAGAGAGATTAGGACAGTAAGAGAGGGATTAAATGGGTTGTTAACCCTTTAAGGAACAGAGGTGTGTGTATAACACATTGCGGAGAAAACCTAACTGGGAGCAATCAAAAGGAGTTGACCCTGAGATCTTGGAAACGTTAACCCTAAAGTTGCCCGTAATATAGATTCTCTGCGATAGGTTCCTGATTGCGCTAGTCTAGATCCAATCAGTTCTTAAAGAGCTATTAACAGGAAACAGTTTAGAGAAATCACTGCTAGATAATGTGGCCACATTTACCATTTAAATCAGGGATGCTTATGAACGCATCATTCTGCAGGACTACATGGGGATCCTTAAAGGGATATGTGGCCCCCATACTGCTAGCACACACACACACACACACACAAGACAAACAGGACTTCTGCAGGGGGGAATTCCTAGGGTATCCTTTTAAAAGGTTGCACGCTCCACATAAAACATTCACCATGTCGCCATAATAAAAATGGCGATATGAGAATCTCGCACTGCATGACCGCTCTTTCGCGTGCGACCTTTTAAAAGTAAACCCATTCCTAGTATATATGACACCAGTTTAGAGAGTAAACAGTAGGTCGTTGGTGCAGGTATACGGTAGATAGCGCTGGACTGTTTCACCATGGCAATTTGGTTCTTTATCCTGACAGTATGAGATTTGGGTCAAAACCATGAGAGTTCCCTGGTATGAAAGTAAGTCGCTTCACTTCCTTGGTCTTTAAGGAGTTAAGGGAGGAAAAGAAGGGAAGAGCGGATTGCATAGAAGGAAAGGAGAGAGATAAGGAAGGACGGAGGGTGAGGAGAGAAGGGAGGAGGAGGGAGTGTGTAAGAAAGGGACAGAGGAGGCAACCCAGAGATCAGATTCAGGAAGACTGATTAGTGAAAACTCGTGACCGGCCATGAACAGGACATATGATGCACCAGGAGATAGCGGGGAGCGGAGGTAAGGAGAATCACTAGGGGAGTGAACTGTAAAGCTTATTGGGGTGGGGGGGTTGTTTAACATTTTGAATCTCAGGGAGGCATTCAACTTAATGCGTTGGATACCGCCCTGTCATTCAAAGGGTTAATAAGGGAGACAGAAAGTTAATCTTTTTAACGTTTCTTGTCTACGTTTAACCCTTTGAGCACCAGAGAGGTACGCAACATGTTGCAGAGCTCAAAGGGTTAAAAAAAACAAATTCCAGGGACACTTTTCCACTGAGCAGTCACAAGACAGAGGGTCCATAGAATGCACGCAACAGACTGAGAAAACTGCACTTGTACAGCAAAAGAGACATTACCATTATCCTAAACTACATGGGATCATATGAATGAGACATTACCATTATCCTAAACTACATGGGATCATATGAATGAGACATTACCATTACCCTAAACTACATGGGATCATATGAATGAGACATTACCATTACCCTAAACTACATGGGATCATATGAATGAGACATTACCATTATCCTAAACTACATGGGATCATATGAATGAGACATTACCATTACCCTAAACTACATGGGATCATATGAATGAGACATTACCATTACCCTAAACTACATGGGATCATATGGAAGAGACATTAACATTACCCTAAACTACATGGGATCATATGAAAGAGACATTACCATTATCCTAAACTACATGGGATCATATGAAAGAGACATTACCACTACCCTAAACTACATGGGATCATATGAATGAGACATTACCATTACCCTAAACTACATGGGATCATATGAATGAGACATTACCATTACCCTAAACTACATGGGATCATATGAATGAGACATTACCAATACCCTAAACTACATGGGATCATATGAATGACACATACCCTAAACTACATGGGATCATATGAAAGAGACATTACCATTATCCTAAACTACATGGGATCATATGAATGAGACATTACCAATACCCTAAACTACATGGGATCATATGAATGAGACATTACCATTACCCTAAACTACATGGGATCATATGAATGACACATTACCAATACCCTAAACTACATGGGATCATATGAATGACACATTACCAATACTCTAACCTACATGGGATCATATGAAAGAGACATTACCATTACCCTAAACTACATGGGATCATATGAATGAGACATTACAAATACCCTAAACTAAATGGGATCATATGAATGAGACATTACCATTACCCTAAACTACATGGGATCATATGAAAGAGACATTACCATTATCCTAAACTACATGGGATCATATGAATGAGACATTACCAATACCCTAAACTAAATGGGATCATATGAATGAGACATTACCATTACCCTAAACTACATGGGATCATATGAATGATACATTACCATTACCCTAAACTACATGGGATCATATGAATGACACATTACCAATACCCTAAACTACATGGGATCATACGAATTACACATTACCAATACTCTAAACTACATGGGATCTTATGAAAGAGACATTACCATTATCCTAAACTACATGGGATCATATGAATGAGACATTACCAATACCCTAAACTACATGGGATCATATGAAAGAGACATTACCATTACCCTAAACTACATGGGATCATATGAATGAGACATTACCATTACCCTAAACTACATCGGATCATATGAATGAGACATTACCGTTACCCTAAACTACATGGGAACATATGAATGAGACATTACCAATACCCTAAAGTACATGGGATCATATGAATGAGACATTACCATTACCCTAAACTACATGGGATCATATGAATGAGCAATATTAACCTGTGATGAAGCTTGTAACCTATTCAACTTATAATAACAAGCATGTGGGCTATGGGACTGAACTCCGTTTTAAAACCAGGGATAAAAACAGGGGTAACAGGGAGCCAGAAATAAAGAGAGAGAGACTGATGTACAAAGAAGTCCTGGAGATGTACTAAGATGTGATAAAGAGGAGATAACTTCTCCAGTGACATACACTCTTCAGTTCCTCTGTTATTCTATGGTAGAGCTTTAGTTATAGACTACAGGGGGAGATGTACTAAGGTGTGATAAAGAGGAGATAACTTCTCCAGTGAGATAAACTCTCCAGTTCCTGTTATTCTGTGGTAGAGCTTTAGTTATAGACTACAGGGGAGATGTACTAAGGTGTGATAAAGAGGAGATAACTTCTCCAGTGAGATAAACTATCCAGTTCCTATGTTATTCTATGGTAGAGCTTTAGTTATAGACTACAGGTGGAGATGTACTAAAGTGTGATAAAGAGGAGATAACTTCTCCAGTGAGATAAACTCTCCAGTCCCTATGTTATTCTATGGGAGAGCTTTAATTATAGACTACAGGGGGAGATGTACTAAGGTGTGATAAAGAGGAAATACATCTCCAGTGAGATAAACTCTCCAGTTCCTATGTTATTCTACTGGGCCAATGCATGAGATATCTTAGTACATAGTCTCCATAGAATAACATAATAATTGGAGAGCTTATAACATTGGATAAGTGATCACCTCTTTATCACACTACTTTTATAAATATATGTTATATTTTTTGTAGGGTTTCTCCAGTTGAGTAAAAGTACTCCCACTACTGAGAGGTGTTTTATTCAAAGGTTATTGCAGCTCAAACTTCAGTTTATTTAGTTCAGATATTCCATGGCCTGAAATTTGATGGTGGCTCTGTTGCTATATCAGTTTAGGGACAGCTCTGTACAATTAACCATAAACCTCGATAAGATGGTGTAGCAACAGCGCCACTGTAAAAGTTCAGGTCATGGAAGTACCGCACCCCCCAAAAATGCAAGTTTGAGCTGTACTAACTTTTGCATAGACATCTCTCAGCAGTGGGAGCACCCTTATTTTACTCATGAGGATAATATCTGCATTATATATTTTTTCAGTATTAAAGGGGAACCCTGCAGTGGGAGTGACAGACTCCATGTCCCATAGATCCCTCCACTCTGTGTCACCCTGCAGTGGGAGTAACAGACTCCATGTCCCTCAGCTCCCTCCTGTCTGTGTCACCCTGCAGTGGGAGGGACAGACTCCATGTCCCATAGTTCCCTCCTGTCTGTGTCACCCTGCAGTGGGAGGGACAGACTCCATGTCCCTCAGCTCCCTCCTGTCTGTGTCACCCTGCAGTGGGAGGGACAGACTCCATGTCCCATAGTTCCCTCCTGTCTGTGTCACCCTGCAGTGGGAGGGACAGACTCCATGTCCCATAGCTCCCTCCTGTCTGTGTCACCCTGCAGTGGGAGGGACAGACTCCATGTCCCATAGTTCCCTCCTCGCTGTGTCACCCTGCAGTAGGAGGGACAGACTCCATGTCCCATAGCTCCCTCCTGCATCTGTAACCCTGCAGTGGAAGGAACTCAGCAAAACCAGCTTGCTTTGTTTTTTAATATGTAATTTTTTGGAGAGATGAATAGGCTTCAGGTCTCCATATTAACTTTCACTAATCTGATTCTTTCCAGGACAACTAACGACAAAACGGTGACCTAAGGTAGAGTTCTGACTGGACAAAGAAATTTGGTGACATGATGGCTCAAGTCCTTCATATGGATACCCACTTTCCAGGTACTACCTACTCTATATATAAACAGGAGACTGGCACTGCTGCTGTCTGTACTGTACCTGTGCTGTGTATATGTGTCTTGGTGTAGTAGTGTGTGTGTGTGAGGAGGAGACTGGCACTGCTGCTGTCTGTACTGTACCTGTGCTGTGTATACATGTCATGGTGTAGTCGTGTGTGTGTGAGGAGACTGGCACTGCTGTCTGTACTGTACCTGTGCTGTGTATACATGTCATGGTGTTAGTAGTGTGTGTGTGAGGAGGAGACTGGTACTGCTGCTGTCTGTACTGTACCTGTGCTGTGTATACATGTCATGGTGTAGTCGTGTGTGTGTGAGGAGGAGACTGACACTGCTGTCTGCACTGTACCTGTGCTGTGTATACATGTCATGGTGTAGTAGTGTGTGTGTGAGGAGGAGACTGGCACTGCTGCTATCTGTACTGTACCTGTGCTGTGTATACATGTCATGGTGTAGTAGTGTGTGTGAGGATGAGACTGGCACTGCTGCTATCTGTACTGTACCTGTGCTGTGTATACATGTCATGGTGTAGTAGTGTGTGTGTGAGGAGGAGACTGGCACTGCTGCTGTCTGTACTGTACCTGTGCTGTGTATACATATCATGGTGTAGTAGTGTGTGTGTGAGGAGGAGACTGGCACTGCTGCTGTCTGCACTGTACCTGTGCTGTGTATACATGTCATGGTGTAGTAGTGTGTGCGTGAGGAGGAGACCTGCACTGCTGCTGTCTGTACTGTACCTGTGCTGTGTATACATGTCATGGTGTAGTAGTGTGTGTGAGGAGGAGACTGGCACTGCTGCTATCTGTACTGTACCTGTGCTGTGTATATATGTCATGGTGTAGTAGTGTGTGTGTGTGAGGAGACTGGCACTGCTGCTGTCTGTACTGTACCTGTGCTGTGTATACATGTCATGGTGTAGTAGTGTGTGTGAGGATGAGACTGGCACTGCTGCTATCTGTACTGTACCTGTGCTGTGTATACATGTCATGGTGTAGTAGTGTGTGTGAGGAGGAGACTGGCACTGCTGCTGTCTGTACTGTACCTGTGCTGTGTATACATGTCATGGTGTAGTAGTGTGTGCGTGAGGAGGAGACCTGCACTGCTGCTGTCTGTACTGTACCTGTGCTGTGTATACATGTCATGGTGTAGTAGTGTGTGTGAGGAGGAGACTGGCACTGCTGCTGTCTGTACTGTACCTGTGCTGTGTATACATGTCATGGTGTAGTAGTGTGTGCGTGAGGAGGAGACCTGCACTGCTGCTGTCTGTACTGTACCTGTGCTGTGTATACATGTCATGGTGTAGTAGTGTGTGCGTGAGGAGGAGACCTGTACTGCTGCTGTCTGTACTGTACCTGTGCTGTGTATACATGTCATGGAGTAGTAGTGTGTGTGTGAGGAGACTGGCACTGCTGCTGTCTGTACTGTACCTGTGCTGTGTATACATGTCATGGTGTAGTAGTGTGTGTGAGGAGGAGACTGGCACTGCTGCTGTCTGCACTGTATCTGTGCTGTGTATACATGTCATGGTGTAGTAGTGTGTGTGTGTGTGTGTGTGTGAGGAGGAGACTGGCACTGCTGCTGTCTGTACTGTACCTGTGCTGTGTATACATGTCATGGTGTCGTAGTGTGTGTGTGAGGAGGCGACTGGCACTGCTGCTGTCTGCACTGTACCTGTGCTGTGTATACATGTCATGGTGTAGTAGTATATATACAGTACTGTGCAAAAGTTTTAGCAGGTGTGAAAAAATGCTGTAAAGTAAGAATGCTTTCAAATATAGACATGTTAAAGGGATAGTATTGCTTGAAAATAATTTTATTTTATATTGTAGCCCTTAAAACAACATTAAACATGATATAAGTCTTATCTCCCAAACCTTTATGGTTTGGGAGATATTAGCAAGTAACGTTTCCCCTGGAGTGACGTCACTGCTCAAGCCTTCAGATTTGGAATCCGGTCAGCGGACCAGCTGCAGCTCTTCAGCAGTGCCAAGATCACGAATTTCTTCATTGGAATGGTCTACAAAGTGTGCGTGCAAGCCAGTCACACTTTGTACACAGTTCCAATTAAGTAGTTCTTTTTAACGATTGTGATCTCACCACCGCTAAAGAACTGCCCGCTGATCTGTGGACTGGATTCCAAATCTGTCCACTAGATGGCAGACTTGGCTAAAACAGCCAGGAAAAGGGAACTTTACTTTACTTGCTAATATCTTATTATAGACTTAAGACTTACATCATTTTTAATGTTTTTTAAGGGCTACAATATAAAATAAAATTATTTTCAAGCAATACTATACCTTTAATAGTTTGTTTTTATCAGTTAACAAAATGCATAGTGAGTGAACAGAAGAAAAATCTAAATCAAATCAATATTTGGGGTAACCACCCTTTGCCTTCAAAACAGCATCAATTCTTCTAGGTACACTTGCACACAGTTTGTTAAGGAACTTGGCAGGTAGGTTGTTCCAAACATCTTAGAGAACTAACCCCAGTTCTTCTGTGGATTTAGGCACCTCAGTTGCTTCTCTCTCTTCATGTAATCCCAGACAGACTCAATGATGTTGAGATCAGGGCTCTGTGGGGCCCATACCATCACTTCCAGGACTCCTTCTTTACGCTGAAGATAGTTCTTAATGACTTTGGCAGTATGTTTTGGGTCGTTGTCATCCTGTAGAATAAATTTGGGGCCAATCAGATGCCTCCCTGATGGTATTGCATGATGGATAAGTATCTGCCTGTACTTCTCAGCATTGAGGAGACCATTAATTCTGACCAAATCCCTAACTCCATTTGCAGAAATGCAGCCCCAAACTTGCAAGGAACCTCCACCAGGCTTCACTGTTGCCTGCAGACACTCAATCTTGTACCACTCTCCAGTCCTGCGACAAACAAACTGCATTCTACTACAGCCAAATATATAAAATTTTGACTCATCAGTCCAGAGCGCCTGCTGCCATTTTTCTGTACCCCAGTTCCTGTGTTTTCATGCATAGTGGAGTCGATTGGCCTTGTTTTCACATCAGAGTATTGTTTTTTTGCTGTGTGAAGACCACTTCTGACCAGACTTCTCTGGACGGTAGATGAGTGTACCAGGGTCGCACTCAGAGGCGTAACTAGAAGCCACCTGGCCCTGGTGCAAGAATTTCCATGGGCCCCCCCCCCCCGACCACATTGGCCCCCTTCATCTCCACATTGCCCCTTCCACAATGCCCCCTTCATCTCCACAATGCCCCCCCTTCATCTCCACAATGCCTCTTTCATCTCCACAATGCCCCTTCCATAATGCCCCCTTCATCTCCACAATGCCCCTTCCACAATGCCCCCATCTTCACATTGCCCCTTCATCTCCACATTTCCCCTTTATCTCCACATTGCCCCTACCTCCAGTCCTGGTGGTCGAGCGCCGTGGTTTGACAGATCTATGCCTCCTTCGGCACAGATCTCTAGAGCTGAAGCTCCCACGCGCCGCTCTAGTAATGCAGAGACTGGGAGATGATGTCATCTAACAGCGCTCTGTATTACTAGAACGGCGCGCCGAATGGGAGATATGCTGAGCTGCTGATGCGGGCGAGGGGGTCGCAGGGGGCGGCCGGGCCCCTGGAGTGACGGGCCCGGTCGCAGGTGCGACCGCTGCGACCCCTATTGTTACGCCACTGGTCGCACTGTTTTCTGCCAGTCCTGAGCTGATGGCACTGCTGGGCATTTTCTGACTGAGAAGGGAAATGAGCTGGATGTTACTTTCGTCTGCTGCACTAAGTTTCCTTGGCCGAACACTGCGTCTACGGTCCTTAGTGTTGCCTATATCTTTGTGCTTCTTCGGAAGAGCTTGGACCGCACATCTGGAAACCCCTGTCTGCCTTGAAATTTCTGCCTGGGAGAGACCTTGCTGATGAAGTGTAACTACCTTGTGTCTTGTTGCTGGGCTGAGTCTTGCCATGGTGTGTACTTTTGACATAAAATTGTCTTCAGCAACAGTGTTAGCTGAGTTTGGCTGCTCCTCACCCAGTTTTATTCCTCCTACACAGCTGTTTCTGTTTCAGTTAATAATTGTGTTTCAATCTACATAATAAATTAATGATCATTACCTGTTTGGTATAATTGTCTAATCATACACCTGACTATATGCCTACAATATTTCTGACTTTGTGCAAGTGTACCTAGAAGAATTGATGCTGTTTTGAAGACAAAGGATGATCACACAAAATATTGATTTGATTTTGATTTTTCTTCTGTTCACTCACTTTACATGTTGTTAAATGATAAAAATAAACTATTAGCATGTCTATTTTTCAAAGCATTCTTACTTTACAGCTTTTTTTCCCACCTGCCTGACACTTTTGCACAGTACTGCATGTGTGTGTGTGTGTGTGTGTGTGTGTGTGTGTGTTTGTGTGTGTGTGAGAGAAAGAATGAGGGGGAGCCTGGCATTTGGCCCTTAGGCCAAAACTTGCCCCCTGTGTTAATGTTTAGTAATGTATTAGGGCATGTTGACACTATTACTGCATTACAGTGTCTCCATCCACAGGTAAACCTGGCCCCACTGCTCTGTCTGTGATTAAAGACCCAGAAGCAGCATACTCTGTGGAGACGCCCTATGGTTACCGATTAGATTTGGATTTCCTTAAATACGTGGATGACATTGAGAAAGGTCACACCATTAAACGTGTACCTGTTCACCGCAGACCACGCTATGGATCCTTACCACGTGGCCCTGGGTACACTGGCTCATGGTGGACGTCTACTGAGTCTCTCTGCTCTAATGCAAGCAATGACAGGTGAGAACAGGGATAGATTAAGGGTCTAATGTGTCTGGAGCTGAATGTTATGGTGAGCCTAGGCTTCTGTGAAGTGGGAACATTCTGCCCTCTCCATCCTACCCCCAGTGACCCCTGGCATCCTCCCTACACAGACATCACTGCCACCACTCAGCTGCCAGGGCCCAGGCAGCCAACGAGAGATCATCTTGTCTTGTGCAGCCAGTTATGGGATGACTTACGTCTGCTTCTGCAGATACTCAATGAATTGATTATCTCCTTGTGGGCTTGCTACTAAGGAAAATTGGCATATTGTTTTCATTGGGGCTTGACACTACATCAGCCCTCTTCTTAATCAGAAAGTGGGTGAAAGAGAAAGGAGAGAATAGGTGTGTGAGAGAAACAGAAGGGAGAAGAGGTGTGAGAAACAGAGAGAAAAAGAGGATGTTTGAGAAAGAGAAGAGAGGAGGTAACAGAGAGAGGGAAGGGTAAGAGGTGAGAGACTGGTGATTAGGTGAGAGAGACTGGTGACTAGGTGAGAGATAATGTTGAGTTGGTAAGATTTCACAGAGGGAAGCTAAGACATAATGAAGAAGATTTTAGAGGTAACAGAGAGAAGCTGAGAGACAAAGGAGAGAAGCTTAGACATAATGGAGAGGGGTTGAGAGATACTGAGAGGAGTTGAGGGATATCGAGTAGAGTTGGGAGATACTTAGAGGAGGTTGGGAGATATGGAGAGGGAGACGAGAGATATGGAGAGGGAGTCGGGAGATACGGACTGGGGTTGGGAGATACACGGAGGGGTTGGGAGATACGCAGAGGGGTTGGGAGATACGCAGTGGGGTTGGGAGATACACAGAGGGGTTGGGAGATACGCAGTGGGGTTGGGAGATACAAAGAGGAGTTGAGAGATACGGAGAGGGGTTGAGAGATATGGAGAGGGGTTGAGAGATACTAAGAGGGGTTGAGAGATACTAAGAGGGGTTGAGAGATAAAGTAAAGGGGTTGAGAGATAAAGTAGTGATAAAGGAGAGAGGTTGAGAGATACAGATAGGGGAGCTAGGTGAGGAGTTGTGTGAGAGGAAAGGACTGGACATGTGTGAGAGACAGAAGGGAGGTGAGAGAGACACAGGAAAGAAGCGGTGAGATAGGAGAGAGGATAAGAGAGACAGAAGGATGGTGAGAGAGAGAGTAGATGAAAGAAAAGAGAGAAGATGAGAGATAGGAAAGTAGGTGAGAAAGAAGAGTAGACAAGGTGAGAGTGGGCAGGAGGTGTGAGAGAGAAAGTAGAAGTGTAACTTAAAAGGAAGAGGAGATAGGAGAGAGAAGAGGGAGTGCTGGAGAACTGATAGGAGAGAGATAAAGGGGGATATAAGAGAGAGAAAAAAGAGAGAATTAGAGACAGGGCAGGTGAGGAGAGGAGGGAATGGAGAGAAGTTGTGAGATAATGGAGGGAGAAATGGTAAGAGAGGATGGAGGTTTGAGAGAGATCAAGATGAGGATGGGGGTGGAGTTCTATGTATTTGCAATATTGATATCTTGTTTATTTTTATTATAACAGTCTCCCACATTAAATGAAATATTGCCATGATGCTGGAATTGGAAATCTCAGGGAACAGCATGGACAGAATGAATAAGTGATATATATGGCAGCCGTGGGGTATCCCAGAGCCCTGTGTGTGTGTGTGTGTGTGTGTGTGTGTGTGTGTGTGTGTGTGTATATGGGAATGTGAGTGGAAGCACTGATTGCTGTTTATCATATTACAGCCGTCACTCCTCTTATTCCTACTGTGGAAGAAGTTTCTACCCAGCCTACGAGAGCAGGACTGGACCTCCAACTGCTAACAGTTTCAACCCCAGAGTGGAGAAGACTCTACTGGATGCCAGCAAAAAGTTAGAGGCTGGACAAACTCGTCCGCTCAGCTTGGGATGCCGTTCCACCACCTCTGTCTCCACTCCGTCCCTTTCTCGCCTGCCATCTTCCTCCTCCCAACAGGTCTCTTCTTTTACCCCACTAAGCTCTGGGATGTCTACACCAGTATCACCCACACCAGTCCACCTCCAACATGTACGTGAGCAGATGGCAGTGGCCCTAAAGAGGTTGCGACAACTAGAGGAACAGGTAAAGATGATTCCGGTCCTGCAGGTGAAGATCTCTGTTCTCCAGGAAGAAAAACGCCAGCTCAGTGTACAACTCAAGAGCCAGAAATATCTGGGGCATCCAGGGGGTAACTCCAGGGGCAGGGCAAGGGGAGAGCTGTACATTGAAATTCCAGAGGAAGAGCAAAAGAATGAAAAAGCAGAAACTGAAGAAGGAGCAGAGAGTAAGGTGGGAACTGAAAAAGACAGTAAAGAGGAAGCAGACGATAAAGAGGGATCAGCTGAAGCCCATAAGAAAGAGTCTTTGACATCCAGTGACAAACCAGTTAAGAGAACATGCAATGTTGGGGTGTGGGTAAGAGAAGTGGACTTTGCTCCTGTCCCCACAAGGCAGCTGGAGGCAGACAAGCAGAGGCTTCTGGTCCAGGCACTGTCTGCCAAAATAGCGGTGCTAGAGAAACAACTTAGTCGAGCATTAACAGAGGTTCAGAATGCCAATCGAAAGCTAGAGGAGGCTGAAAAAGCAGGGAAAGGAGAGGAGTTCACTAAGAGGGAGAAGAAGGAGGAGGTGCGGGCAGATGCAGTCAAGGTGGCCCGGGTAGAGAGAGGGAGTGAAGTGGTCTCCAGCACAGAAGTTGGACATGGAGTCCAGCCACAGAGAGCACGAGACCTGGAAGCAAGAGGAGGTGTAGGGAAACCAAGAGAAGGAGAAGAGGAACGAGTATACAGGAGCAGGGAAGTTGTGGAGAAACCGTTCATCACTTCACCAGGACCAGCCGTCCACGTCCATGTTGTCAAGAAGATCAGCATCACTGGGCAGAGTGGAAAGGAAGGTGAGAGGGGACAAGAGAGGGCCACAGGTATGATGCAAACATACAACACTCTTAAAGTGGAACTTTCAGGTTTATAATATTGCCCCCGCCCCCAATACATTAGTAATATAGCAACAGGCAAAGTAGTAGTTGTATTATGGTGAATAAATCTACATTATTGAAATAATCCACTTTCTTCTGTAGGCATCCAGGGCACAGAGCTTACAAGAGAAGCTCTGTGTGCCTGCGCAGGCAACAACTTCTGTTACCTTAAAGGGATAGTAATACTTTGTTTTATCTTTATTTTATTTTGTAGGCATTAAAAAAACATGATGAAAGATATAAGTCTTATCTCTCAAACCTTTATGGTTTGAGAGATATTCACAAGCAAAGTTTCCCCTCCTGCCCCTTTTACCTAGTGTAAGCCATCTCTTCTCAGATGTGGAATTCAGTCCATAGACCAGACAGATAACAGCAGGGGACAATCTTCTTCCTATGAGAACAATGAAAGCCCTGCTCCCCTTGACAAGCTTTTCAGCTTTTTCCCTTGTCTTAATTGAAGATTGTCCCTCTCTGCAGTCTACATGGGCACCTCCCTTCTGCTCTGGCTGAGCAGTGTTACATCAGTAAAAGGGACGGGAGGGGGATACTTTGTCATTGAATTACTCTTGGACTATAACTCTGACAGTATTGGAATAACACTCTCCAAAGTCCAAATACTATGATGATTAATTAGAGCTGCTTTTATTATGAAACATTACTATCACTTTAAGATAACCAACGGATGTCACCACCAATCCAGGAAGAGCACGGGACAGACAGGGCAGACCTAGAGGCAACTTCCCTCTAAGATGTCTGCGCTGTTGTCTGTTGGATGCCTGCAGCAGAAGGTGGATTACTTCAATAACGTAGATTTATTCACCATAATACAACTATTACTTTGCCTATCGCTATATTACTAATGTATTGGGGGCAATATTATAAAGCTGAAAGTTCCGCTTTAAGAGTTTTGTATGCTGAAAGTAATATTATAAACATTATAAAGCTGAACGTTCCACTTTAAAGGAGCAGTAAATTTTTTTTATGAAAACACATATTTTATAGAGCTTTTCCTGCTGAATAAAACAAGGTCACTCCCATCGCTGTCAGATGTTTTATTCAAAATGTATAACAGTTCAAATAATCAGAAAGTGAATTTACTGTTTACTTCCTGATAGTTCTAACTGACAGGAAGTGACTCACAATTTCTATCACATTCTATGGAGAACTGTATGTCTCTGACTTTCCTCTCCATTAGAATGTAACAGGAAAAACTGATTAGAATTTGACCACTAGAGGGCACTGCTAATGTAAAAAAACATGGATTTAAACTGTAATAACTCTGCAAATATGAATCTCTTAGCAGTGGGAGTACCCTTATTTTACTCAGTAGGAAAATCCCTACAATATATATATTTTCATAAAAAAAAGTTAACTGTTCCTTTAAGCCTTTGAGTGCCAAAAGGGTATCCAACGCATTGCGTTGCAACGTGCTGGATACCTCTCTGGCACTCTAAGAGTTAAAAGATGTTCAATACATAAAGTTCAGGGATGAGGTTGGATAAGACTTGTGTGCACCGTCACAGCGATACCAGAGTTTTATAGTAACATAGTAAAGTCCATCAAGTTCAACCTTGGTTCATTAACGCTTTGCATAATAAAGTAATCTCCAAAAAATAGCATCCAGTGGGCTGAAGTGAACCTGTTACCTTGAATTAAATTAAAAGTAGCGATAATTTTTAATACAAAAACTTTGTTTAAATGTCATTACAGCTCAAGCTTGTGTTTCTTTGAACCTGTGCCATCTGGTTTATTTTGCATTCTATGACAGTGGGGAGTCTCACACTACAGTGTTTTCATAGAATGAGACTGTGGTAGTCACAAAGCCACACCAACACTGTCTGATACCCCAGTCTTATTCCACTGTCCCAGTGCTAGTCATAGAACCAGACCAACACTGTCTGATACCCCAATCTTATTCCACTGTCCCAGTGCTAGTCATAGAACCAGACCAACACTGTCTGATACCCCAATCTTATTCCACTGTCCCAGTGCTAGTCATAGAACCACATCAACACTGTCTGATACCCCAGTCTTATTCCACTGTCCCAGTGCTAGTCATAGAACCAGACCAACACTGTCTGGTACCCCAATCTTATTCCACTGTCCCAGTGCTAGTCATAGAACCACACCAACACTGTCTAATACCCCAGTCTTATTCCACTGTCCCAGTGCTAGTCATAGAACCACATCAACAATGTCTGATACCCCAATCTTATTCCACTGTCCCAGTGCTAGTCATAGAACCAGACCAACACTGTCTGATACCCCAATCTTATTCCACTGTCCCAGTGCTAGTCATAGAACCAGACCAACACTGTCTGATACCCCAATCTTATTCCACTGTCCCAGTGCTAGTCATAGAACCAGACCAACACTGTCTGATACCCCAATCTTATTCCACTGTCCCAGTGCTAGTCATAGAACCACACATACACTGTCTGACACCCCACCCTTTTTTCACTGGTAGTCACAGAGCCACAAATCACTGTTCTGACACCCCGGCTTTTTTCCACTGGTAGATACAGAACCACACATACACTATTTGACACTACAGCCTTGTTCCACTGTCCACATACACACTACCTGACACCCCAGTCTTGTACCACTGGCCCCAGCTTTGTTCTACTGGTTCATAGAATGAGACTGTGGTATTCACAGAGCCACACCTACGCTATCTGATACCCCAGTCTTATTTCACTGTCCCACTGGTAGTCACAGAACCAGACGTACACTGTCTGACACCCCGGCCTTTTTTTCAATGGTAGTCACAGAGCCACAAATCACTGTTCTGACACCCCAGGTTTTTTCCACTGTCCACTGGTAGATACAGAACCACACATACATTGTATGACACTACAGCCTTTTTCCACTGTCCACATACACACTACCTGACACCCCAGTCTTCTACCACTGGCAGTAGCAGAACCACACACATGCTGTCTGAAGCCCCAGCCTTGTTCTACTGGTAGTCATAGAAACACACATACACCCCGACATTGTTCCATTATCCATAGGTAATTACAGAACCACACTTTCATTGTCTGACACACCAGCCTTGTTCTGCTGGTAGTCAGAGAAACACACATACACTGCCTGACACCCCAGCATTGTTCCATTATCCACAGGTAATTACAGAACCACACGTTCATTGTCTGACACCCCAGCCTTGTTCCACAGACCACCTATAGTTATAGAACCACTCTTTCACTGCCAGACACCTCAGCATTGTTCCACTGTCCATAAATTCTTATGCTTTTTATGAAACTGCTTATACTACAGAGAAGCTGTGTGAGTACCACTGTCCTAACCTGCGCATCTTAAAAGCTGATTTAGAGTGGAAAAGTCCCTTTTTAACAAATATGTGACTTTGGAAAGAGTTCAAAATAACATACATTCAACTTGGTTCTTTTTTTTTTTTATTTCAAACAATAGTTTAGGACATATTTAGCTTTATGCATTTCTCAGTCTGTATGCAGTTGAGCTAGTGCTGGCCAGCAGGGAGTAGCAGTTGGGATGGGGAGCGGTGTGGAATGTTAGTATTTGGCTGGAATGCCAGCCAGCTTTCCATTAACTGAAATAAAGCTAAATACATAATAAGCTATTGTTTTAAATTTAAAAAACGGCTTGCGTAATTAGACATGCTGAAATCCTTTCAGAATCACTTATTTGTTACAGTGACAGTACTAGTACTTTAACCCTTTGAGTGCCAGAGGGGGTACGGAATGCATTGCAAAACAATGCGTTCCGTACCCCTCTGGCGCTCAAAGGGTTAACTTTTTGAGTGCCAGGGAGGTATTCACACATTCTAATGCAATGTGTTGGATACCCTGTGGTGCTCAAAAGGTTAATGGTGCAATTCTGAAGAAACCAAATGTACTCAATTAAACATTCCCTTTGATGGGGATTTAAATCCTTAAATTCTAGAGATCACCATTGTGTTGCCTCACAGGAGACTTTTCTAGCAGTCAGAGCGTTAAACGTACCATTTACATCTAATGAGAATTTGGGGAGTGTTTATTTATGCCCTAAGGTTTCTGTTCCTGTTCTTATTAACCTTTTGAGTGCCAGAGGGGTATGCCATGCATTGCTTTGCAATGCATTCCGTACCCCCCTGGCACTCAAAGCGTTAAAGGGACTTTATCAGCTCAGAACAGTTTTGAAAATTCTAAAAGAGCCTTCAAACATCACATGTATAGTATTAGTAAAGGGACATGATGTTACCCATGTGAGAAGTGGAGGGGGGAAGGGAGAGTTCATTGTTCAATGGTAGTCACAGACCCACACATACACTGACACCCCAGCCTTGTTTCACTGGTAGTCACAGACCCACACATACAATGACACCCCAGCCTTGTTCCACTGGTAGTCATACAACCACACATTCACTGACACCCCAGCCTTGTTCCACTGGTAGTCATACAACCACAAATACACTAACACCCCAACCTCATCCAACTGGAAGTCACAGACCCACGCATACACTGACACCTCAGCCTTGTTCCACTGGTAGTCACAGAACCACACATACACTGACACCCCAACCTCATCCAACTGGTAGTCATACAACCACAAATACACTAACACCCCAACCTCATCCAACTGGTAGTCACAGACCCACACATACACTGACACCTCAGCCTTGTTCCACTGGTAGTCACAGACCCACATATACACTGTCTGACACCCCAGCCTTGTTCCACTGGTAGTCACAGACCCACACATACACTGACTGACACCCCAGCCTTGTTCCACTGGTAGTCATACAACCACAAATACACTAACACCCCAGCCTCATCCCACTGGTAGTCACAGACCCACACATACACTGAAACCCCAGCCTTGCCCCACTGGTAGTCACAGACCCACATATACACTGACACCCCAGCCTTGTCACAGACCACACATACACTGACACCCCAGCCTCGTCTCACAGGTAGTCACAGACCCACATATACACTGACACCCCAGCCTTGTCACAGACCACACATACACTGACACCCCAGCCTTGTCCCACAGGTAGTCACAGACCCACATATACACTGACACCCCAGCCTTGTTCCACTGATAGTCACAGACCCACATATACAAGGACACCCCAGCTTTGTTCCACTGGTAGTCACAGACTCACATATATACTGACACCCCAGCCTTGCCCCACTGGTAGTCACAGAACCACACATACACTGACACCCCAGCCTTGTTCCACTGGTAGTCACAGAACCACACATACACTGACACCCAGCCTTGTTCCACTGGTAGTCACAGACCCACACATACACTGCAGTGACAGTAACCCTTTAATTTGAATTTACACATTGAACAAGTGCATCCATAATATGTAAGGAAAATTGCCTGTATTCATTTTCACACCTTTTTTTTTACACTCGTCCTTAACAGTGAATTGTCCCTAAATCTCTGTTGCCCTCAAGTTTTCAGGTCAGTGACCATAAAAGTAGGACAGTGATACAATACAACACATTGTCCCTGCAACACTGGGTGCTCTGTCTTATGCAACGTATCTTTATTACATTGTATCACAGCTCTGTTTTCACCATCTATGGGACAGATCCAGGCAGTTCACTATCAGGGGCAGAAAAGTGTAACAACAGGGGAATAATTAAGTAATAATAATAAAATGTAAAATTGACTACATATTATGCACTTTCAGAATGTGTAAAGTCAAAATAAAGGGTTACTATCGCTTTAAGACAAGATAACATTTACTGCTAATGCAGTCTACAGAGAGGTAGCATTTCCAGTGCTGAAATACAGATCAACAGCTGTCATGTGTTCTTTCTTCCTTTTTCCTCAGAGCCTGATACTGATGGGAGAGATGGGGACCTCTCTTCTCTCTCTGTCACCCAGAACACTTCAAGGGGTGAACCTAACAAAGGAGATTCTACTGCAGGAAGTGTGGGAGACAGCACAGGTACAATAACATGCTGATCTGTATAATGGTACTGAGTATCTACACGCTGATACTGATCACACCGCACTGTATAATGGTACTGAGTATCTACACACTGATAATGATCACACCGCACTGTATAATGGTACTGAGTATCTACACACTGATAATGACCACACCGCATTGTATAATGGTACTGAGTATCTACACACTGATACTGATCACACTGCACTGTATAATGGTACTGAGTATCTACACACTGATAATGATCACACCGCACTGTATAATGGTACTGAGTATCTACACACTGATAATGACCACACCGCACTGTATAATGGTACTGAGTATCTACACACTGATACTGATCGCACCGCACTGTATAATGGTGTTGAGTATCTACACACCGATAATGATCACACTACTCTGTATAATGGTACTGAGTATCTACACACTGATAATGATTGCACCGCACTGTGTAATGGTACTGAGTATCTACACACTGATAATGATCACACTGCTCAGTATAATGGTACTGAGTATCTACACACTGATAATGATCACACTGCACTGTATAATGGTACTGAGTATCTACACACTGATACTGATCACACTGCTCTGTATAATGGTACTGAGTATCTACACACTGATAATGATCACACTGTACTGTATAATGGTACTGAGTATCTACACACTGATAATGATCACACAGCACTGTATAATGGTACTGAGTATCTACACACTGATAATGATCACACCGCACTGTATAATGGTACTGATATCTACACACTGATACTGATCACACTGCACTGTATAGTGGTACTGAGTATCTACACACTGATAATGAACACACTGCACTGTATAATGGTACTGGGTATCTACACACTGATAATGATCACACTGCACTGTATAATGGTACTGAGTATCTACACACTGATAATGATCACACAGCACTGTATAATGGTACTGAGTATCTACACACTGATAATGATCACACTGCACTGTATAATGGTACTGAGTATCTACACACTGATAATGATCACACTGCACTGTATAATGGTACTGAGTATCTACACACTGATAATGATCACACCGCACTGTGTAATGGTACTGAGTATCTACACACTGATAATGATCACACCGCACTGTATAATGGTACTGAGTATCTACACACTGATAATGATCACATTGCACTGTATAATGGTATTGAGTATCTACACACCGATAATGATCACACTACTCTGTATAATGGTACTGAGTATCTACACACTGATAATGATTGCACCGCACTGTGTAATGGTACTGAGTATCTACACACTGATAATGATCACACTGCACTGTATAATGGTACTGAGTATCCACATACTGATGATGATCACACTGCACTGTATAATGGTACTGAGTATCTACACACTGATAATGATCACACCGCACTGTATAATGGTACTGAGTATCTACACACTGATAATGATCACACTGTATAATGGTACTGAGTATCTACACACTGATACTGATCACACTGCTCTGTATAATGGTACTGAGTATCTACACACTGATAATGATCACACTGCACTGTATAATGGTACTGAGTATCTACTCACTGATAATGATCACACCGCACTGTATAATGGTACTGAGTATCTACACACTGGTAATGATCACACTGCTCTGTATAATAGTACTGAGTATCTATACACTGATAATGATCACACTGCACTGTATAATGATGGAAGTCATGTTTTAGTAGAAATTGTGTATGTAAGTCTGTCATGTGATTAATGAAAACAAAACATGAGAAAAGAGCTCACATGAAGAAAAAAGAAATATCCCATATTCTCACATTTTGTGTTTTACAAACTGAAAAAGTTTGTAAAATAAAAATGCGAGAATTTGGGGAAAAAATGTTCATGCCCAGCTGTAGCTCATTCACTTACCTTATAACATTTATTACTGCAGACAAGTCAGGGGGTTTGCAGACTGATGATGTCTTGTTTAGGGTAGTAGTAGTGATTATATCTGGGATCTTTCTGTTTGTTAGATTTACCCAAGGAGCACATAGGAAATCTACCGGATGAACAGGAGGCGAAATTGCCACACTTCACCAGACACAATGGAGAGTAAGTATCTATCATGAAGGGGCCGGTAACCTGCAGGTCTCCATGGTGGAGATGCACTAAGGTGTGAAATAGAGGTGATAAACAGGGGACAATGACTTCTCAAGTGTTGTAAACTCTCCAAATCCTGTGTTACTATGTTATTCTATGGAGCCAGTACACTAAGATTTCTTCAGTTTTAGAGATCTTAGTGTATTGGCTCTATCGATTAACCCCTTAAGGATGTGTGATGTGCCAGGATAGTCACACATGTCCTGACTTTTAAGCCAGTGATGGTCCTGGCACATCACAGAATTCCTTGGTCGTCTGCAGCTGCACGCCACATGGCAATCCCAGAATGCAATGAAAATAAATTCTCTGTGGTCCTACCACTTCTGCCAACCAGATGATAACCTTTCACATTACTCTGCCTCCCACCTACAACTTCCTGCCCGTCTAATAATTACATTCCACACTGCTCTTCCTCCTATCTTCCACTCACTGCCAGCCAAATACTAACATTCTACACTAATCTCCCTCCTACATTCCACTCACTGCCATCCAAATACTAACATTCTACACTAATCTCCCTCCTACCTGCCTCTCACTGCCAGCCAAATACTAACATTCTACATTATTCCCCCTCCTATCTGCCTTTCACTGCCAGCCAAATACTAACATTCTACTCTAATCTCCCTCCTACGTTCCACTCACTGCCAGCCAAATACTAACATTCTACTCTAATCTCCCTCCTACGTTCCACTCACTGCCAGCCAAATACTAACATTCTACACTAATCTCCCTCCTATCTGCCTCTCACTGCCAGCCAAATACTAACATTCTACATTATTCCCCCTCCTATCTGCCCCTCACTGCCAGCCAAATACTAACATTCTACACTAATCTCCCTCCTATCTGCCCCTCACTGCCAGCCAAATACTAACATTCTACACTAATCTCCCTCCTACATCCCACTCACTGCCAGCCAAATACTAACATTCTACACTACTCCCGCTCCTATCTGCCCCTCACTGCCAGCCAAATACTAACATTCCACACTGATCTCCCTCCTATCTGCATCTCCCTGCCAGCCAAATACTAACATTCTACACTAATCTCCCTCCTATCTGCCCCTCACTGCCAGCCAAATACTAACATTCTACACTAATCTCCCTCCTACATCCCACTCACTGCCAGCCAAATACTAACATTCTGCATTATTCCTCCTCCTGTCTGCCTCTCCCTGCCAGCCAAATACTAACATTCTACACTAATCTCCCTCCTATCTGCCTCTCACTGCCATCTAAATACTAACATTCTACACTAATCTCCCTCCTACATCCCACTCACTGCCAGCCAAATACTAACATTCTGCATTATTCCTCCTCCTGTCTGCCTCTCCCTGCCAGCCAAATACTAACATTCTACACTAATCTCCCTCCTATCTGCCTGTCACTGCCAGCCAAATACTAACATTCTACACTAATCTCCCTCCTACATTCCTCTCACTGCCATCTAAATACTAACATTCCATATTATTCCCCCTCCTATCTGCCCCTCACTGCCAGCCAAATACTAGCATTCTACTCTAATCTCCCTCCTACGTTCCACTCACTGCCAGCCAAATACTAACATTCTACTCTAATCTCCCTCCAACGTTCCACTCACTGCCAGCCAAATACTAACATTCTACACTACTCCCCCTCCTACCTGCCTCTCACTGCCAGCCAAATACTAACATTCCACACTGATCTCCCTCCTATCTGCATCTCCCTGCCCTCCAAATTCTAACATTCCACACTGCTCATGCTCCTGCCGTCCTCTCATTGCCAACCAAATACTAACATTCTATACTGCTCTCCCTTCTACCTACCTCTTCCTGACGGCCAAATACCGCTGATCTACACTACTTTCCCTCTCTCCTACCAAATAGACACTAACATTCAAAGCTGCTGTCCCTCCCACCTGGTACACCCTGCTAGGCATTGCCCTCCCTCCCACCTTCCACTCTGTGCTGGCCAGATACTAACATTCCACAATGTGCTGCCACCCATCTGCCTCTCACTACGAACCAGATACTAACATTCTCACTCTCATCTGCCACTCCCTTGTCAGTCAGATACTAACATTCTATACTGCACTCCCTCCTACCAGCCACTCCCTGACATCCATATCCTGACATTCCACACCGCTCTCCCTCCCACCTGCCACAGAGTACTGGCTCATATTCATAAACTAGTAAACTGGCAATCATTCCAATACTGTTCACATGGATGTTTCCACCGAGATGAGAACATGGACAGGTGACAGCACAGTTGCTTATATAATTTCCTTCACTCCAATTTCAGAATAAATTCACAAATTAAAGTGATAGTCAACCTACTTTTTACTTTACACCTTCTATAATTGCATAATATATATAGTCAAGTTGCCTTCTTTTTACTTTTTTTAAAAAGATTGTTTTCCATCCAAGTTGGTCAATTTTCTGATACACCAAAGAAGCTAATGGGAGCCATTTTGGGGTGCATAAGACAACCTCCGAGCACTAAAGAACTGAGGTGCATTGTATGCAGAGAAGGGCAACTAAAATGGTGATTGGTTTACAGGAAAAGAAATATCAGGATAGTCTAAAGGATCTGAACATTTATAGCTTGGAGGAGAGAAGAGAGAGAGGGGATATGATAGACACATTCAAATACATGAAGGGGTTCAACAAAGTACAGGAGGGAAGTACATTTCAAAGGAGTGAAAACGTTAGGACAAGAGGCCATAGTCTAAAACTAGAGGGACAGAGGATTAGATGTAATGTAAGAACATTTTATTTCACTGAGAGGGTAGTAGATAGGTGGAATAGCCTACCAGCAGAAGTGGTAAAAGTTAATACAGTGAAGGGATGCAAGCATGCATGGGAAAGGCATAAGGCTGTCCATAACATAAGAAAAGACCAAGGACCAAAAAAGGTTTGAGGTTTTTACAGTAGGAAAATGGGCCGACTAGATGGGTCGAATGGTTCTTATCTGCCATCAAATTCTATGTTTCTATGTTTGTTGTGTGCACTTGGTGATGTATTCACAAAGCTAAAGAGATGCAGTAATGAGGCAATTCAAGTATACACCATAGTGGGCAAATAGAAACATCTATATAGTTCCAATGATTTGAATTGGGCTTTAATGCATTCTGTACCCCTCTGACACTCAAAGGGTTAATGTTATGAAAGTTATAGAGGTCTCAAAAGCATTTAACTCAATGAAAGTGTTTTATTTGTTCACTATGGTGCACGCTGTTTTAACCCAGAATAGCATCTTCTTAGCATCCTGAATATGCCCATTGGGGTCTAAATGATGGATGCAAATGACAGGCAGTTTTATCTCATGTAGCCTGGACTCGGCCTCATCTGAGGATTCCGGAACTATGGAGAATCCATCTGACAGCGAGAGCACGGAGAGTGAATATCATGAGGCCAGTGAGGCGCTGTCCGTGGCGCAGACTGAGATCCATCTGTTTGATGCCACCAGCAACCAGACTCCAAAAGACACAAAGAAGGAAAAGGAAGAGTCACCTGTTGTTGTTACCTTATCACCAACAAACACTGCTCCTAGGTACGAATGGCCCATACATTTATCCTGGGAGGGGAAGACTCTATGTTCCTTTTTTCAGAAAGGAAACAATGAGCAGTCATGGAACATACCACCTCACAACAAGGGAGAAATAAAAATCCCCAGTGATTTAAATTGGTCTTTATCACACTGAATACTCAGGAGCTGTCCATTTTAACATTCAAAGGTTTAAAAGCCCCTTTTCAATCAAACTGACTTTTTGGAATTTCTCACCTACGGTGCAGTTGGTATGTTTCATGACTTCTCATCCTTTGTTTTTTGTCCCATTGCGCCATCCCAGGGTCATTACTAGAATGTACTGGGTCCTGGGATACAATCTGAGACTACCCCCCCCTCTCCCCCCATACAGCAAGTTTGAA
Organism: Rhinophrynus dorsalis; assembly: GCA_037306005.1. Lineage (NCBI taxonomy): Eukaryota > Metazoa > Chordata > Amphibia > Anura > Rhinophrynidae > Rhinophrynus > Rhinophrynus dorsalis. Next base: position 516,524,517 of record CM074721.1, on the reverse strand, counting down.
TAACGCCACCAACACAGACCTTATTTAATGTCTCAGAGCAATTAGAATCCCTTGCCAATACAGACCCAAAGGGCAGTTCACCAGTAGAGGGTCTCAACATGAAAGACAAAGAGGAAAAGCTGGTGATTCGCATCCCACATGCTGACTGTTAAATGTTTTAGTGCCAGGTGGGTGTCCAACCCTCTGCACCCCATGCTCCCTTCTGCCTTAGTCACCCTGCAGAGGGAGGGACAGACTCCATGTCTCATATCCTGTCCGTGTCACCCTGCAAAGGGAGGGGACAGACTCCATGTCCCATAGTATCCTCCAGTCTGTGTCACCCTGCAGTGGGAGGGACAGACTCCATGTCCCATAGCGCCCTCCTGTCTGTGTCACCCTACAGTGGGAGGGACAGACTCCATGTCCCATAGCTCCCTCCTGTCTGTGTCACCCTGCAGTGGGAGGGACAGACTCCATGTCCCATAGCTCCCTCCTGTCTGTGTCACCCTGCAGTGGGAGGAACAGACTTCATGTCTCATATCTCTCATGTCTGTGTCACCCTACAGTGGGAGGGACAGACTCTGTGTTCCATAGCTTCCTCCTGTCTGTGTCACCCTGCAGTGGGAGGAACAGACTTCATGTCTCATATCTCTCATGTCTGTGTCACCCTACAGTGGGAGGGACAGACTCCATGTCCTATAGCTCCCTCCTGTCTGTGTCACCCTGCAGTGGAAGGGACAGGCTCCATGTCCCATAGCTCCCTCCTGTCTGTGTCACCCTGCAGTGGGAGGGACAGACTCCATGTCCCATAGCTCCTCCTGTCTGTGTCACCCTGCAGTTTGAGGGACAGACTCTGTGTCCCATATCTTTCCTGTCTGTATTACTTTATCCCACTTCTCTAATTTCAGAGTGGAGCTGAGTACCAGTCTGATCTCTGGCTGTGTCGCCCTACAGAAATCTTTAGATGATCCAATGGCTCTTACAGACACAGAGAAGGTAAAAGGTGCCTTGGAACATTATATTCCTTATCCTGCTTGTTCGTTAACCCTTTGAGAGCCAGAGAGGAACACACTCAATGGGTTAACCCTGTCCCATTATCCTGAGCTGGACAATGGCTATAAAGAATAACAATGCCATGTATATAATATTTGTTTTATTGCATACCATGGACAGCCATGGGAGATTGGTTTGCTGTGGATGGCCTCCCATGCGTGGCACACTGAGAGTTAATATTATTTAGTTATAAAGCATGACAGATTCTGTGGGGTTGTATAGCAGTTTAACAAGACAGCAGAACACTGTAGGAGTGAAGTCAAATTGATACAAAAGTATTTACAATCAAGAATAATAGAAGAGATAGAAAAAAGAGAGAGTTCTGCTTGTTAGAGTTTAAAAGAGCAGTAAACTTTTTTTATGAAAACACATATTTTACAGAACATTTCCTTCTGAATAAAACAAGGTCACTCCCATCGCTGTCAGATATTTTATTCAAAATTTATAGCAGTTTAACCCCTTAAGGACCGGAGGTTATGGGACATTTCCGTCCCATAACGTCCGCATAGGGGCACTTTGACGAGCCGGTACACGTGACCTGTTGCGTGTATCGGCGCGTCACTATGGGGCTTGAAACAGATCGCTCCGATCTTGGAGCGGTCTATTTCATGCCCTATTTTTACTTACAGCGCTCCCAGTAGAGCGCTGTAAGTAAAAAGTATGTGACGTACCAGGACCGTCAAGGGTCGTTCGAGCAAGTTTACCCTTGATGGTCCTGGTGCGTCAAGGGTCCCTAAGGGGTTAAATAATCAGGAAGTGAATTTACTGTGTTTACTTCCTGGAATTTCTAACTGACAGGAAGTGACAGGCAGTTTCTATCACATTCTATGGAGAACTGTATGTCACTGACTTTCCTCTCCATTAGAATCTAACAGGAAATCTAATTAGAATTCGACCACTAGAGGGCACTGCTAATGTAAAAAACATGGGTTTAAACTGTAAAAACTCTGGAAATATAAATCTCTTCACAGTGGGAGTACTCTTTTTTTACTCAGTAGGAAAATCCCTACAATATATATATTTTTCATAAAAAAGTTTACTGCTCCTTTAAATGGAACGATCATCCCTATGCAAGTTTGGCTCATAATTCGAGATTTTCCTAGCAAGTTGTAAAGGAAAGTCGGAATTTTATTAAAGACACGGAGGCGAATATTATGCTATAATCTTTCCCACTGCTCCACACAGCAGCAGAGGGACTGTTTATTTATACAATAATACAAAGAAAAAACTGTAAGGCACTCTCTTCCCACTTAAGCCACTCCCACATCCCCTATAAGAGATGCTGTCTTCAGTAACTCCTCCTCTTTCGACTGTCTGCGACCAAACAGGATTAACTGGAAAAACTGGGCCGGAAAAACTGGAATTGACTCTCCCAAGAGCCATAAACAACCGTAGGATATCCAACAACTGTAACAGGAAAATTTCACCGTAACGTGACAGACACACAGCTGTGTATCGGATCAACCTGAAAGAAAGGAGAAAACAGTATGAGAGGGAGGGACACAGGGAGGGATAATATTCGCCTCCGTGTCTTTAATAAAATTCTGACTTTCCTTTACAACTTGCTAGGAAAATCTCGAATTTTATGTCAGATCACGGAGGCTTCATATTATGCTAGTTTAAAGCTGCATAACAACGGAATCAGAAATATGAGACACAGGCTTAAAATAAAACTCCTTAAAAGTAGACTCCCTAGACCAATCGGCCGCCCGTAAAATATCTTCCAAACGACCCCCAGCTTGAAAAGTCATGGACGCCATCGCATCCCGAGAGGAATGAGCACCAAAAAGGGTAATATCGATACCGGCAGAAAGCATTACCCAACGGACCCAACGGGCCAGGGATGCAGAAGATACTGGGAAATGGGGTTTACGAAAAGAAATCAGCAACTGCGTTGAAACCGAACAACGTAAAGAAGCAGTCCGAGACTCATACTCCTGCAAACATCGGACCACACAAAGCTGAGGTCGAAGAGGAAAAGCAGGATAAAAAATAGAACGCGAAGAAGTCTTAGTGCGCCGAGAAATAACAAAATGGACTCCTTCAGGCACGAAAGAACGCCTGTGAAGATCCAAAGCACGTACATCAGACACACGTCGAAAGGAGATTAAGCATAACAACATAGTCAATTTAGCTGAAAGCTGCTTCAAGGATAGAGACTCATTCGAAGGCCATGCCTCCAAAAAATCCAAAACCACGTTAACATCCCACAAGGACTGATAACGTGATTGCGGGGGTCTCGAAAGACGAATACCCCGCAACAGACGACAAACAACCGGGCATTGTCCCACTGGAATCCCGTCCACGAGAAGATGACCAGCTGAAATGGCCGACCTATATGTATTAATGGTACGATAGGCCCTACCTAGGTCAAACAAAGAGGATAAGAAATTAACTACCGCCACCGGAGATGCCGAAACGGAATCCAGATTCCGTTCCACGCACCAACGATGCCAAGCTGACCAAGCCGACTGGTACATGGATCTGGTACCAGGTGCCCATGACTCCGCCAGAAGGAGTTGAGCTGATTGCGAAAAAGATTGGCAAGATTCCTGTCCCCCGAAATCAGCCAAGCCATCAGCTGAAGGGAACCGTTGAGAACCAATTCGTGAGGCATGCCCAATGGGTCCACCAGAAGTTGAGGGAACAAAGGCAAGAGCTGCGGTACGTCGATGGCCAATTCCAGCAGAAGGGGGAACCAAGGTTGGGACGGCCAAAACGGAGTGATCAGAACCACCGTCGCCACCTGGCGCCGCACTGTCAAAATTGTTCGTGCTATCAGAGCAAACGGAGGAAAAGCATAACAGCGATCCGGAAGCCAAGAGTGGAAGAAAGCATCTACTGCCAGAGCGTCTGGATCCGGACGCCAACTGAAAAAAACGGGGTAACCGCCGATTCAGTCGGGACGCAAAAAGGTCGATCCGAAGAGGACCCCACAACTCCACTAAAGCGGAAAAAATCTGACCATGCAGCATCCAATCGCTGCGGTCCGAAAGAAAACGGGAGTTCCAATCGGCCACCGCGTTGGATAGACCGGGCAAATATTCGGCCCGGATCGAGATGTTGCGATCCAGGCAGAAGTGCCAAAAATCGCGAGCAAGTTCCGCCAGTGGTTTGGATCGTGTGCCTCCAAGGCGGTTGATGTAACGCACGGCGGACACGTTGTCCATCCGAAGGAGGACACAACAGTTGACTTGATCCTTCACCAGACTCTTTAGAGCGAAGGATCCGGCCAAAAGTTCCAAACAATTTATGTGCATTTCTCGCTGTTCCAGAGACCATTTTCCGCCAGTAGAAACCGAACCGCTACGAGCGCCCCAACCGACTAGACTGGCGTCGGACTCTATCACGACGTCTGGCGCGACGCCAAAGATAGCCCTGCCAATCCAGGCATCTAAATGCTTGAGCCACCATACCAACTCTTCGCGGGCGTCGGAAGACAGATCTATTAGATCGGAATATCCCAGACCGCGACGAAGATGAAGCGCTTTTAGACGTTGGAGAGCCCGATAGTGTAGGGGGCCCGGAAATATGGCTTGGATGGAAGCCGCCAAGAGTCCTACAATCCTGGCCAGGAGACGTAGAGAAATACGACCCTGCCGCAGGACAAACCTGATCTCCTTGCGGATGGCACGTATTTTCTTCGTTGGAAGTCTGAGAGAGACTTGGGCCGAGTCGATGAGAAAACCCAGGAACTCCATGGTCCGGCTTGGAACTAGAACTGACTTGTCCCAATTGATGAGAAACCCCAGGGAGGTTAATATCCGAAGGGTTAAATCCGTGTGAGAGAAAAGTTGATCCTTGTCCTGGGACATAATCAGCATGTCGTCCAGGTAAATGATGATGCGAATCCCTCGACTGCGTAAAAAGTTGACAACCGGCTTGAGCAACTTGGTAAAACACCAAGGAGCCGAAGAGAGACCAAAGGGAAGGCAAGTAAATTGCCAGATCTGGCCTTTCCAAGAAAATTGAAGGAAGGTTTGTGAGACCGGGTCCATCGGGACGGTCAGGTACGCGTCTTTCAGATCGATCTTTACCATCCAATCTGATGGCAGAAGAAGATCCTGCAGGCAATGAATGCCTTCCATTTTGAAATGGCGGTACAGAACGAAACCGTTCAGTACGCGCAGATTGATAACAGGACGAAGACCGGAGTCTTTCTTCCGTACCAGGAAGATATTGCTCAGAAAACGAATGGAGGACTCTGGAACCGGACGAATCGCCGCCTTGCGACGTAATTCGTTGACTTCGCGATCGACCAGAAAGGCGTCTTCTAGAGTGAAATGAAACGGAACCGGTCGGGAGGACTGCACGGGAGTTTCGTAAAACTCTATACGGTAGCCGGCAACTGTCTGAAGAACCCACAGGTCTGAAGTTAGGGAGGCCCATTGATGGGAAAAATGGGAGAGTCTGCCCCCCACTTTCCCTGGAGAAGAAAACATCCCCTGAAAACGACTTACCCGCATAAGATCTTGATTTGAAATTTCCCCTGCCGGGTCTAGAGCGCCAAGGCCTGCCACGTTGTGGGAAGAAAGGGCTTGGAGACCGCTGGTCCGGAAAATTTTGTTGGCCCCTGAACATTGGAATACGGGTCTGGTATCTCTGCTGAGCAGCGTCGGAACGGCCGGACGAGCGACCCCTTCCACGTCCGGCCCTCCCAAAATTTTTTGGTTGAAAAACCCTTTTTAATGAGGACTGAGCCTTGTCTAAGGCAGTAAAGGAGGAAACAAAACTGCCAAGGTCCTTAATGAAGGAATCTCCGAAGAGTTGCCCCTGGGCTGAAGGGCATGGTTCAGAAATCGCCATATCAGTCAATTTTGGATCTATTTTCAAAAGTATAGCTTTATGCCGTTCAGCCGCTAGAGCCGCGTTCGCATTGCCCAAAAGGCAAACAGCTCGTTGAACCCAGCCTCTGAGGACCTGAACATCTACAGGATCCCCCGACTGAATAGAGGTTTCGGCCAAATTGAAAATTTTTGTAAGAGGACCAAACACATCTAGGAGTTTATCTTCACAGATCCTAAGGGATCTATCCATACCCCTGCGTGGGTCTTTGCCATCCTTCCCAATGAACTTAACCATCTTAGGGTCAAGTTCAGGAGTTTCGCATGCTCTGTTGGGTATAATGGGACGAGGGCACTCGGCTCTTAATTTATTACGAGACTTCCGGCTCAGAGGCTTACGCACCCATAGTTCAATGTAATTAGCCACATGGGGCATAGGAGACCATTCGGAAGATCTCGGGTGATGAATGGTCTCCGGATCAAATAAGGGAAAACCCTGTGAATCTAAAACAGTGGCAACTGAACTGTGAGTAATAACAGAAGTCACCTCCCGGGTCTTAGAGGAAGGTGTAGTGGCCTCCTCAGAAAGATCACTAGCCCTGGAGGATAAGACCCAGTCCTCGTCAGAGGAATCAGAGTCAGAGGAAGCACAATAAGAATCGGGTTTTGCCCGTCTAGCAGATTTTCTCCTTCTTTCTCCCTCCTCAGGAGTTGAGGGTCGTTTCCGTGGGGCGGAGCCGCACGTGTCAGAATCACCATCAGAGACTGGTGTAATCAAAGCCACAGAGCCTGAAGTGACAATAGGTTCCAATTCCATGTGTTTGGATTTATGGGTGCGTTTCTTTAAAACAGTATTCACCTTCTGAGGAAGGGTCTTAGCCAATGGCCCTGAAGCCACTGGTGAGGCCGCAGTAGGCACTGGGACCTCAATAGGAGTTGCCACATTATGAGTCTGAGGAAACATGGTAGCTCGCATAGTATCAAGCAAATTAGCAGACATCTGCTTCATTAGAGCATCAAATAAATCTTTAATTTGGTCAGGGGGTTGGTTAGGGCCCCCAGGTATTGGTAAGTTAAAGGACCCCCCCGCACTAGAAGATCCAGCAGATTCTGAAACCACTGGTTGGGCAATGGAAAAAGCAGGGGATTGAATATTAGGGCAACTGCCCTCATCACTTGAGGCCATATTGTTAATAGACAGGATTAGATACACGAAAAAACAATTAGAATAGAAAAGATGTTAGAAAACTAACCGAAAAGTGGAGTACCGTCAGACGAGATACCAGACGCGTTAGGCAAAGAAACAAAATGTCCGTCACCTCGCGCCTGTGCACAAAGTCCCTGACAACCGATCGGAAAAAAACTCACTCCTCAGAGCGCATGCGCGAGCCGCTGGCCAACGGCAGAAAGGAAAAAGCTAACTGGCAAAACAAACTAAACACACTAGGCCACCAGGGACGGAGTAAAAGGTTGAAAGAAAAACGGCGCGAAATCGGAAATACGCTGAGGTAAAACCTGAAGGCATAAAGAAAGTCAGAGTTGAATAGAAAACCGCGCCACAAACTAGGAGGAAACAAGAGGGAAGGGGAGGGGAAAAGACAAAGGACTAAATGAAAGCCTCCTCCACCCCCAGACAGGAATAAAGGGGAAGAGAATAGCAAAGATAAATTAAACCTAAATATTAATAATACTTAGGAAATAAGGTCAAGACATAGCCAGATTATGAACAGAAACATAAAAACTGATACATTACAATACAATAAATGTAAGGATAATGAAAAATACAGTCCCAAGTAATGTGCACTTATCTGTTTGGGAGCAGCAGAGAAAGAGGAGGAGTTACTGAAGACAGCATCTCTTATAGGGGATGTGGGAGTGGCTTAAGTGGGAAGAGAGTGCCTTACAGTTTTTTCTTTGTATTATTGTATAAATAAACAGTCCCTCTGCTGCTGTGTGGAGCAGTGGGAAAGATTATAGCATAATATGAAGCCTCCGTGATCTGACATAAAATCTTATATATATAAAAGAATAAGCCTCATTGCATAATTTATGGTACCCCACACATAGAACATAATTTATGTCTCCTCAGAAAAGAAACTCGCATTGAACAGAATGTCTAATTACATAATTTATGTCTCATTTGGAGACACAACTCCTATTGGGTGATTGAATGGGGACTTTACTGCTCTCATTGGGTGATTCAATGGGGGCGTGTTTATCATACAGGGAGTTGGCCCGCCCCCTCCTGCCCGCCCACCAGTATCCAACTGACAAAAAAAAAAATATATAACTGCCACTTGCTCCTGAGGTAGGGATATCAGTAACTTTTCCCGGTCCACTCACACTCTCACTCAGGATCATGACCCCACAAACACACTGTTTCACCTCCCACAGATAACTGTAACCCTCCATACACTCTGTTTCAGTACGAGGGTATAATGTTCCCATAAAATACAAACTCAGGGATATACTTAATAGCAACTCTTATTTAACTCATCATCTCTTCAGTCACCTCACTGTCTCAACCGTCACTCCTCCACTTCCTGCTTCCTGCTTCCCACCCTTTCTCCTTAAAGGGAGAGAGATGCTTTGCTGTATGTTACAGAGGGCAAGCCTCAAACACCACTTTCTATTTGATTCCTCAGCATATTGCTACTTTGCCTCAACTGAAGAGCCACCGTGTGTTATATTGCTATGTTAGCTCAACTTAACCCTTTGAGTGCCAGAGGAAAAGCAACACATTGCAAAGCACACATTCTGTCTCACACGCTCACAGTCTCTCACACAGTCTCTCACACAGTCTCTCACACAGTCTCTCACACAGTCTCACACACAGTCTCACAGTCGCAGTCTCACACAGTCTCACACTTTCACACAGTCTCACAGTCTCTCACACTCTCACACAGTCTCACACTTTCACACAGTCTCATACTTTCACACAGTCTCACACTCTCACAGTATCTCACAGTCTCTCTCGCAGTCTCACACAGTCCCTCACAGTCTCACACACTGTCAGTCTCTCACACTCTCACAGTCTCTCACACTCTCACAGTCTCTCATACTTTCACACAGTCTCACACTCTCAGTCTCACACTCTCACAGTCTCTCACAGTCTCTCTCGCAGTCTCTCGCAGTCTCTCTCACAGTCCCTCACATTCTCACACTGCCTCACACTCTCAGTCTCTCACACTCTCACAGTCTCTCACACAGTCTCACACTCTCACATAGTCTCACACTCTCAGTCTCACACTCTCACAGTCTCTCTCGCAGTCTCTCACAGTCTCTCTCGCAGTCTCACACAGTCTCTCTCGCAGTCTCACACAGTCTCTCTCGCAGTCTCACACAGTCTCACAGTCTCTCACACTCTCACAGTCTCTCATACTCTCACAGTCTCTCGCAGTCTCACAGTCTCTCAGACTCTCACACTTTCACACAGTCTCACACTCTCAGTCTCACACTCTCACAGTCTTTCACAGTCTCTCTCGCAGTCTCACACAGTCTCTCTCTCAGTCTCACACAGTCTCTCTCGCAGTCTCACAGTCCCTGACACTCTCACAGTCTCTCACACTCTCAGTCTCACAGTCTCTCACACTCTCTCAGTCTCTCACACTCTCACAGTCTCTCACACTCTCACAGTCTCTCACACTCTCACACAGTCTCTCACACTCTCACACTCTCACACAGTCTCACACTCTCACACAGTCTCACACTCTCGCAGTCTCACACAGTCCCTCACACTCTCACAGTCTCTCACACTCCCACAGTCTCTCACACAGTCTCTCACACTCTCAGTCTCACACTCTCAGTCTCACACTCTCAGTCTCACACTCTCACAGTCTTGCACAGTCCCTCACACTGACAGAGTCTCTCGCAGTCTCACACACACACAGTCTCACACTCTCTCACTCTCACACTCTCTCACTCTCACAGTCTCTCACTCTCACACTCTCTCACAGTCTCACACACAGTCTCACACTCTCTCAGTCTCACTCTCACACAGTCTCACACTCTCACACACAGTCTCACAGTCTCTCTCACACTCTCAGTCTCACACAGTCTCTCACAGTCTCTCACAGTCTCACACTCTCTGTCTCACACTCTCTGTCTCACACTCTCTCAGTCTCACACTCTCTCACTCTCACACACAGTCTCACAGTCTCTCTCACACTCTCAGTCTCACACAGTCTCTCACTCTCACACTCTCAGAGTCTCACTCTCTCACACACAGTCTCACACTCTCTCATACACAGTCTCACACTCTCACACACAGTCTCACACTCTCTCACTCTCACAGTCTCACACTCTCTCACACAGTCTCTCACTCTCACACACAGTCTCACTCACAGTCTCTCTCACACTCTCAGTCTCACACTCTCTCACGCACTCTCTGACGCACTCTTTTACACTCTGTCTCACACTCTCAGTCTCACACACTCTCTTACACTCTCAGTCTCTCACACTCTCAGTCTCTCACACTCTCAGTCTCTCACAGTCTCTCTCTCTCACTCTCACACAGTCTCGCACACACAGTCTCGCAAACACAGTCTCGCACACACAGTCTCAGTCTCACACAGTCTCAGTCTCACACAGTCTCAGTCTCACACAGTCTCAGTCTCACACAGTCTCTCACACTCTCACAGTCTCTCTCTCTCACTCTCACACAGTCTCGCACACACAGTCTCGCACACACAGTCTCAGTCGCACACAGTCTAACACAGTCTCACACACTCTCACTCTCACACACAGTCTCACACAGTCTCTCACAGTCTCACACTCACACACAGTCTCACACAGTCTCACACAGTGTCACACTCTCTCACTCTCACAGTCTCTCTCTCTCTCTAGTCTCACCACTCTCTCACAGTCTCACACAGTCTCACACACAGTCTCACACTTCTCTCAGTCTCACACTCTCACACAGTCTCACACTCTCACACAGTCTAACACACAGTCTCACAGTCTCTCTCACACTCTCACAGTCTCACACTCTCAGTCTCACACAGTCTCACACTCTCACACAGTCTCACACACAGTCTCACACACAAGTCTCAGTCTGTCTCAGACTCTCAGTCTCACACAGTCTCACACAGTCTCACTGTCTCACACAGTCTCACTGTCTCACACTCTCACAGTCTCAGTCTCACACTCTCAGTCTCAAGTCTCACAGCTCTCTCACACACAGTCTCACACTCTCTCACACACAGTCTCACACAGTCTCACACAGTCTCACACTCTCACGGGTCTCACAGTCTCACACTCACAGTCTCACACTCTCACACAGTCTCACACACAGTCTCACACAACAGTCTCACAGTCTCTCTCACACTCTCAGTCTCACACAGTCTCACACAGTCTCACTTGTCTCACACAGTCTCACTGTCTCACACTCTCACAGTCTCACAGTCTCAGTCGCACACTCTCTCACACACAGTCTACACACTCTCACAGTCTCACACTCTCTCACACACAGTCTCACCCCTTCCTTTCACACACAGTCTCACACTCTCTCACTCTCTCACACAGTCTCCTCAACTCACAGTCTCACTCACAGTCTCACTCACACTCTCAGTCTCACACTCTCAGTCTCACACTCTCAGCCTCACAGTCTCACACTCTCTCACTCTCACAGTCTCACACTCTCTCTCACACACTCTCTCACTCACAGTCTCACTCTCAGTCTCTCACACTCTCAGTCTCTCCACACTCTCAGTCTCTCACACACTCAGTCTCTACACACACTCTCAGTCTCTCACAGTCTCTCTCCTCTCACTCTCACACAGTCTCGCGCACAGTCTCGCCACACAGTCTCGCACACACAGTCTCACACTCTCACAGTCTCACACTCTCACAGTCTCACACAGTCTCACACAGTCTCACTCTCACACAGTCTCACACTCTCACACAGTCTCACTCTCTCTCACTCTCACAGTCTCTCTCTTACAGTCACTCTCACACACAGTCACTCTCACACACAGTCTCACACACAGTCTCACACATAGTCTCTCTCACTGTCTCTCACTGTCTCACACTGTCTCACACTCTCACACACACAGTCTCACACTCTCACACACACAGTCTCACACTCTCACACAGTCTCACACTCTCACACTCTCTCAGTCACACTCTCACACAGTTCTCACACTCTCACACAGTCTCACACTCTCTCTCTCACACAGTCTCTTTCTCTCACAGTCTCTCTCTCTCACAGTCTCTCTCTCTCACTCTCACACACAGTCTCACACAGTCTCACACAGTCTCACACAGTCCTCTTCACGTCTCTCACTGTCTCTCACAGTCTCTCACTGTCTCTCACTGTCTCTCACTGTCTCTCACTGTCTCACACTGTCTCACACTCTCACACACACAGTCTCACACTCTCACACACACAGTCTCACACTCTCACACTCTCTCTCACACTCTCTCAGTCACACTCTCACACAGTCTCACAACTCTCACACAGTCTCACACTCTCTCACTCTCACAGTCTCTCACTCTCACACACAGTCTCTCTCACACTCTCAGTCTCACACAGTCTCACACTCTCACACAGTCTCTCACAGTCTCTCACTCTCAAAAACTCTCAGTCTCACACACTCTCACACACACACACACACACACACACACTCTCACACACAGTATCTCTCACAGTCTCTCTCACAGTCTCTCTCACAGTCTCAGTCTCTCTCTCACTCTCACAGTCTCACACTCTCTAACAATCTCTGTCTCACACTCTCCCACAGTCTCTCTCACACTCTCAGTCTCTCTCACACTCTCAGTCTCACACTCTCTCACACTCTCAGTCTCACCAAGTCTCTCACACTCTCAGTCTCACAGTCTCTCACACTCTCAGTCTCACAGTCTCTCACACTCTCAGTCTCACAGTCTCTCTCACTCTCACAGTCTCACTCTCACAGTCTCTCTCTCACTCTCACAGTCTCTCTCACACTCTCACAGTCTCTCTCACACTCTCACACACTCTCTCTCACACTCACATTCTCACACTCTCAGTCTCACAGTCTCTCACAGTCTCACTCAGTCATACTCACACACTCACACAGTCTCACTCTCACACTCAATCACACTCTCACAGTCTCACTCATCACACTCACACTCTCACACAGTCTCACTCTCACACTCAATGACACTCTCACAGTCTCACGCTCTCACAGTCTCACAGTCAATCACATTCTCACACTTACAGTCTCGCAGTCACACTCAATCTCACTCACACTCAATCACACTCTCACCCTCAATCACTCACACCCTCTCACTCACACCCTCTCACTATCATACACACTGTCACTCACACACACTCTCCACTCAATCACACACACTCACTAACACACTCACTCAATCACTCACATGCAATCACTCAATCTCGCACTCAAACGCAATCACTCACACGTAATCACACCCCGGGAGCCAGCACTATCCGCCTTCCACCATAGTCTCACTGTCACTCACACCCCGGGAGCCAGCACGATCCACCTTCCCACCATAGTCTCACTGTCACTCACACCCGGGAGCCAGCACGATCCACCTTCCACCATAGTATGTGCAGTTACCACACGCATTTCAATACATGAATGAATGCCAGTCAATCACATCCTGGGAGCCCAGCACGATCCACCTTCACCACAGTATGTGCAATTACCACATGCATTTCAACTATATGAATGAATGCCACAGTGGAGGCATAAGTACAAACACAAACTCATTACAATGACACATAAGTCACCCCCTTATGACTCACTTCTGTGTGTGTGTGTGTGTGTGTGTCTCTGTGTGTGCCTGTGTGTTGCATGTCTGTATCACACTCTATGTGTCTGCATGTATGTGTGTATGACTGTCGCTCTTTAAGCATCTCAGTGCATGCGTGTGCATTTGCGTGTGTGTCTCTGTGTTTGTCTCGCATCCGTGTGTGTGCATTAATTCCCTATATATCCTGACGGGCAACGCCGTCCCACATTGCTAGTGTTTTCATATAGAGATTAGCAGTAATAGTTGTTTTATTTCCTTATACAAAGCATACTATGGCGAAATTTAACGTTTTAAAAATGATCCGGGGCCTTACTGCTGGAAACACTGCGGGTACAACTCTGCACCACAGCCTGTCAATCTTTGTCTGCTCCCCTCTCCATGTAGCCCCTCATTCCAACCTCTTCGATGATGGAGGAGTTCTCCATGTAAGCTGGAGCACTCTCGAGCCAATATATTTTGCCATAGCAAGAATTGTATAAGGAAATAAAACAACTATTACAGCTTATCACTATATGAAGATCATTATGAGCCAGACATGTATAGGGGTGATCATTCCTCTTTAGGAAGTGACATGGGACTGATATAAAAGGTCTAAGTCCTTGACTGATTGATGCAGGGCCAGATTTTATTCACTTTTTAGGAGGGACAGGGTTAATAAAAGGGGAGGAGGGGTATGCCTATATGTAAAGCAGGCCTTAAAACCTAGTTTAAGGGAAGATATAAATGAAGGGTCCAATGAAAAGGTAGAGGCCTTGTGGGTTGAAATACACACTGGGGGCACACATAATAAAAAGATATTGGTGGGGGTTTGCTACAATCCACCTAATGTTGGGGAGTTGGGAGGAAGCCCAGCTTTTACTGCAAATGGAAAAGGCTGCTAGGTCAGCAAAGGTAATTATAATGGGAGATTTCAACTACCCTGAAATTGACTGGAGCAATATGACTTCAGGCACAACAAAGGGAAATATTTTTCTAAGTATGATAAATGATAATTTTATGTCCCAACTAGTAGAGGAGCCAACTAGAAAAGAGGCCTTGCTTGACCTAGTGCTCTCAAACGATTCTGACATTGTAAACAGTGTGCAGGTAAGGGAACATTTGGGCAGCAGTGACCATAATATTGTATCCTTTGAAGTTTGTTATGAGAAACCCAATAGCAAGAGTTTAACCAAAACATTCAATTTCAAAAGGCTAATTTTACAAAGTTAAAAGAAGCTTTAAAAGGATATCCAGTGGGATGTAATTTTCAAAGATAAAAATGCACAAGAGTCATGGAATGTATTTAAAATGCTCTTGGGCAAATATACACGTCAATATATACCATTGGGGAATAAGCACAAGAGAAGTAAAGCAAAACCAATGTGGATTAATAATGTGGTTAGCAGGGAAATGAGAAATAAAAAGCAGGCTTTTAAGGTGTTTAAGTCAAATGGGTCAGATGCATCATTTAAAAAATATAAAGAATGTAATAAAATCTGCAAACAAGCAATTAAGCTAGCTAAAATAGAGAATGAAAGAAACATTGCAAAACGAGAGCAAGAAAAACCCTAAACAATTCTACAAGTATATTAACAACAAAAAAGTTAAGGTTGATATTGGTCCTCTTAGGACTGAAACAGGTGAATTGATTAGTGAGGATAAAGCTATGGCTGACACCCTAAATACGTTCTTTGCTTCAGTATATACAAAGGAAGCAGAAATGACAAGCTATGGGCAAACAGACAAAACATGGAATTTCCTCCAACATCTACATGGCTTACTGAGGACAAGGTCCAAAAGAGATGGAAAGGGTTATAGTGAATAAAGCGCCTGGACCGGACGGTATACACCCAAGGGTACTTAAGGAACTTAGTCTCAGTAATAGCAAAACCATTATACTTAATATTTATTGATTCGCTTTCATCAGGCATAGTGCCCTGTGATTGGAGGAAAGCTGATGTAGTTCCATTGTTTAAAAAGGGAGCAAGATCCAAACCAGGAAATTATAGACCTGTGAGCTTGACTTCCATAGTGGGTAAGATACTAGAAGGGTTATTAACTGATAGTATTCAGAACTATGTGAAGACAAACAATTATCATTAGTAGGAATCAGCATGGTTTCATGAAGAACAGATCATGTCAGACTAATTTACTTGCATTTTATGAAAGAGTGAGTAGTAATTTGGACAGGGAATTGCTGTTGATGTAGTATACTTGGATTTTGCAAAAGCCTTTGACACAGTGCCTCACAACAGGTTACTGCATAAATTAAAGGCTTCGGTTTGGGTGGTGGTATCTGTACATGGATTGAGAACTGGTAAATGATAGATGGCAGAGAGTTGTTGTAAATGGAACTTTTTCAAATTGGTCTAGGGTTGTAAGTGGGGTACCGCAGGGTTCAGTCCTGGGCCCAATGCTTTTTAATTTGTTTATTAATGATCTAGAAGTGGGAATTGAAAGTAGCATCTCAATCTTTTCTGATGACACTAAGCTATGTAAGGAAATACATACAGAGCTCGATGTTTTTTCCCCTACAGAAGGATTTAGATAAACTAAGTGAATGGGCAGAAAAGTGGCAGATGTCATTTAATGTAGATAAATGTAAGGTTATGCATTTGGGTTGTAGAAACAAACTTGCTACATATACTCTAAATGGGAAACAACTTGGGAAATCCTCATTAGAGAAAGATTTAGGTGTACTGATAGACAATAGTCTTCACAGCAGTGTGCAGTGTCACTCAGCTGCTGCAAGAGCAAATAGAGTACTAGCCTGCATAAAAAGAGGTGTAGAAGCAAGGGATGCTAATATTATCCTACCTCTGTATAAATCCTTGGTTAGGCCTCATCTAGAATATGGAGTACAATTTTGGGCGCCTGTTCTAAAAAAAGACATTACTGAACTGGAAAAGGTGCAGAGACGTGCAACAAAAACTGATAAAGGGATTGGAGGATCTGAGTTACGAAGAGAGACTAGCCAAACTGGGTTTGTTTACATTAGAAAAGAGACGTCTAAGGGGGTGACATGATTACCATTTACAAATACATTCAAGGCCAATACAAAGAACTATCCAATGAATTATTTATGCAAAGAGCTGAGCTAAGAACAAGAGGTCATCCATTACGACTTGAGGAAAGGCGCTTTCGACTAAACACAGGCAGGGATTCTTTACAGTAAGGGCGGTAAGGCTATGGAATTCTTTGCCTCGGGATGCTGTGCTTGCAGATAATGTAACTGCATTCAAAAAGCAATGGATGCCTATCTAGCACAGAACTATATTGACAGTTATGACAGATTGGCTTCAAAGCAAATAGGATATTGAGCCAGGGAACTATTTGACACACTCACACACAACACACACCTACATTGGAAATTGCTCCAGAGGGCTTTTTTGTTGCCTTCCTCTGGATCAAGCAGGGTGTTATTGGCATGGGCTGGACTTGATGGACGCATGTCTTTTTTCAGCCTTATCTACTATGTTACTATGTTATTTACATCCCATGTGCCTCAAGTCAAGGCACTGTAGGTGTCCTTAGCTCCGCCCATAACCACACCCCTACTCCTCACATGACCCCTCCCCCATTCCCATCCACTGTTTCCTGGCACAAAAAAGACCCTTAAACTATAACAGTCAAGAACAAAAAAAGCTTTAATCCCGTGGTTGCTAGTGAGAGCAATGAGTTGGAGATCTCACTAGCAACCAAGGGATTAAAGCTTTATTCTAGCATCTGGGAGGTTAAATAATAGCCTGTAAAGGGGTATAAAAGTGCTGCAGGGATATTGAGATTGTTCTAGCCACGACCCCACAATTCAGAATGTGGGTGTCACCATCACCACTGAGGCTCCTCCCCACAAAATGTTGAGTCAGGGCTGGATTTCCCAATAGGCAGAGTAGGAAACTGCCTAGTGCCCCAGATTTTGAGAGGCGGTGCTTTAGCTGTGCTGGCCACACCCACATTCTGAACTGAGCAATTTCAAGGCCCCTGCTCCAGTGTTTATACAGACTATTGTTTAACTCCTTGGATGCTACAGAGAACTTCTCAGCGCATTGCGGGCACTGGGGGCTGGGCCATGTGAGGATAGTGGGCATGCCTTGCCTAGGGGAGACTAGGATATAAATCCAGCCCTGTGTGGAGCTCTAGTAGTTGCCTACTCTGACTAGTGCTAAAAGAAATGATGGGTTAGAACAGAAACACCCTATGCCCCCTATTGCTTCTCTCAAATCAGAATGATAGAAAGCAGTACTAGATAATGGTGGGTAATGCACATAACTAGGAATATGTGGGTAATGCACATAACTAGGAACTCTCCGAATCTACCCTGGGGACAGAGCCTAATTCTCTGTTGGTGGTGAGTTTCTTATGCAACCCTGCCCACTTCTTCTCCTTCCTAGTCTGTTACTGCCACTTCCTGCCCACTTCTTCTCCTTCTTATCCTGTTCTTTCCACTTCCTGCCCACTTCTTCTCCTTCTTATCCTGTTCCTTCCACTTCCTGCCCACTTCTCCTCTTTCCCTCCCTGTTCCCCACACTTCCCACTCACTTCTCCTCCTTCTCAGCCTGTTCCTCCCACTTCTCCTCGTCCCCCACCCTGTTCCTCCCACTTCCTGCCCAATTCTCCTCCTTCTTATCCTGTTCCTTCACTTCCTGCCCACTTCTCCTTCTTATCCTGTTCCTTCCACTTCCTGCCCACTTCTCCTCTTTCCCTCCCTGTTCCCTACACTTCCTGCTCACTTCTCCTCCTTCTCATCCTGTTCCTCCCACTTCTCCTCGTCCCCCACCCTGTTTCTTCCACTTTCTGCTCACTTCTCCTCCTTCCCACCCTGTTCTCACACGTTCCGCTCACTTCTCCTCCTTCCCCACCCCATTCCTCCCACTTCCTTCCCACTTCTCCTTCTCACCCTGTTCTGCCCACTTCTCCTTTCATCCCTGTTCCTCACACTTCCCTCTCACTTCTCCTCCTTCCCACCCTTTTCTGCCCACTTTCCACCCACTTTATGACAAAGGCCATTTAGCCCCACCCCTTTGTGATGAGAATCGCGTCATCAAGAAGGCAAAGTTCCCAGATATGGTAATGCATTTCTGAGCAGTGTCAGTGAGTGAGTAAGGTAAGACAGGAAGTGTCTGCACAGCATGCTGCGATTGGCATACTCTATGACTCAAAAACAAATTCTCCAAATATAAAATGTATAATAAAACATATAGGTGGTCTTGAGAACTTGTGTAGGTCTTAAAATGTCCCTTTAAATTTCTGACAAAGTTGTGTAACATATGAACTGGAATTCTGAATGTTTTTCAAACTCATGGGTATATTTAAAATTCACTTTTAAATATGCTGTATTTGTGATTAGACAGTGGCACACAATGCAGTGTTGCAGGAGTGGATGAAGATCCTGCGCCAGAAGGAAGCCGATCCAGCTGTCATTCGCCACCACCTTACAGTTTTCCGCGCAATGTCTCCACGCCTTCTTGGGGTCATCATAAACATGGCCGATGCCAAGGGCAACACGGCAGTTCACTATGCAGTGTCGCAATCCAACTTCACAGTTGTCAGGCAGCTTCTGGAGACGGGTAAGAGCGGTAGGGCGGCCATATTTATTTTATAAGGTCATATCTGTAGACAGGAAGCTGTACCAGAGATGGCTGGTATTTTTTTTGTGTGACCAGTAAAAAAGAATCCCCTCCCATTCCTCTCAAGTACCCCCTACATCTCTCTCACCACCCTTAACCCTATGAGTGCCAGAGGGGTACGCAGCGCATTGTGCTGCATAACCCTCTGGCCCTCAAACGGTTAAACATTGCCTTTCTCAATAAAGGGACGGTAAGCCCTTACTATGGGAACACGTTTCTACAGACTAAAATAAGGCTAGTCCTACTACTTGAACTGACTCAAAAATGATTACAGAAAAAAATGTTAATGTAACGTTTTAAGTGCCAGAGTGGTGGGCAAGGGCTTAAAATAAAAGGGTTTCATAATAAGGGTTTACTTCCCCTTTAATTATCCTTGTATCTCCTCATGCGTTTGTTCTGGATCCCTTCACCCCTGTTTGTTCTCCAGTACCATCTTTCTTTCTAAATTTGCATCGCCCTTATGATGTCATTGTCTGGACAGAACGTGAATTATGTACAGTAAGATGTCAATTGACTGTTGGACAATGGGATCCCAAGAAGTAGTATTAGGTAGGCAGCAATAAATATGAGAACTTGGTCTAATATGCTATGGTAGGTAATTTATAAAGTTTAAAGGGATAGTAAAGTCCCGAAAAAAGTCTAGGCGAAATGAAAGGTACAATGAAAAAATACATAATGCCCTTATTCCTATCTCTCAAACCTTTATGGTTTGGGAGATATAAGAAAATAAAGTTTTCCTCTCTCTCCCCTTTCTGCCTGACGAGCTGTAAAGCTGTCAGAGGCAGAATCTGGTCGCGTGACCGGACACGGCTCTTCAGGAGTGCTGACATCGAGATGTCTAACTATAATTATTTCATCAGAATGGTCTACAACGTGTGCTTGTATGTATATATGTATGTATGTATCTTTATTTATATAGCGCCATACAATTTGAAATAATATAATACAAAACTACAGAACTGGGTTAAGAGCATTAAGCTTAAAGGGATAGTAATACTTTGTTTTATCTTTATTTTATTTTGTAGCCATTAAAAAAGCATGAAGAACGATATAAGTCTTATCTCTCGAACCTTTATGGTTTGAGAGACATTCACAAGCAAAGTTTCCCCTCCCGCCCCTACCTAGTGTACGCCATCTCTTCTCAGATGTGGAATCTGGTTGTAAGACCAGACAGATAACAGAAGGGGACAGTCTTCTTCCTATGAGAACAATGAAAGCCCTACCCCCCTTGCCAAGTTTTTCAGGTTTTTCCCTTATCTTAACTGAAGATTGTCCCTCTCTGCAGTCTACCTGGGCACCTCCCTTCTGCTCTGGCTGAGCAGTGTTACATCAGTAAAAGGGGCGAGAGAGGGATATTTTGTCATTGAATTACTCTTGAACTACAACTCTTGACAGAATTGAAATAACACTCTCCAAAGTCCAAATACTATGATGATTAATTAGAGCTGCTTTTATTATGAAACATTACTATCCCTTTAAGTGCCATCATTGCATTATTTGTAGGGGAACGTGCAGCAAGGGAATCATAGACTGGGAAAGGGACCCTGCCTGCTTGCAAACCAGGCACACGTTGTAGACCATTCCGATGAAGTATTTACTTTTAGATATCATGATGTCAGCGCTCCTGAAGAGCCGCCGTCTGATCCCGGAAACAGGATCTCATGCCGTCAGCTATACAGCTGACGCATGAGAAAGGGGAGGGAGTGAACAACTTTATTTTCTTATATCTCTCAAACCATAAAGGTTTGAGAGATAGGAATAAGGGCATTACGTATTTTTTTATTGTACCTATCATTTCGCCTGGACTTTTTTCAGGACTTTACTATCCCTTTAAGGCGGAACTATCACTCCAATTAAATTTCCCCCCAAATAATTATTCATATAGCGATATGCATACCAATACTTGTATGATCCTGAATAAGTACAGCATTATTGAGAAATCCATCTTGTTCAGAGACTGACAGGCAGACATCAGCGCAGACATCTTGCCTCTTTGGCATCTATGCGCCTGGTCTGTCCATCCCGGTCTCCTCCAGGATGGTGATGGGGAGCTGCATTGAACCGTAAAGAGATAGTAACACTTCGTTTTAACTTTATTTTATTTTGTAGGCATTGAAAAAACATGAAGAATGATATAAGTCTTATCTCTCAAACCTTTATGGTTTATGAGATATTCACAAGCAAAGTTTCCCCTCCCTCCCCTTTTACCTAGTGTAAGCCATCTCTTCTCAGATGTGAATCAGGTTGTATGACAGGACAGATAACAGAAGGGGACAATTTTCTTGTTTGAAAACAATGAAAGCCCTTCCCCCTTTGACAGGTTTTTCAGCTTTTTCCCTTATCTTAATTGAAGATTGTCCCTCTCTGCAGTCTACCTGGGCACCTCCCTTCTGATTTGGTTGAACGGGGGGGGGGCACTTTGTTTGTGAATATCTCTTAAACCATAAAGGTTTGAGAAATAAGACTTATATCATTCTTCATGTTTTTTAAATTCCTACAAAATAAAATAAACTTAAAACGAAGTATTACTATCCTTTAAGGTACAGGAAGTGACTGACGTCACAGGCACACAGATGCCGGTACAGCAAGAAGCCTGCCCATCAGTCTCCGAATAAGATGGATTTCTCAATAATGACGGACTAATTCAGGATAATACAACAATTGGAATGCGTATTGCTATATGAATAATTATTTGGGGCCACTTTAATTGTCGTGATAGTTCCACTTTAATATGTGTTTTTTAACCCATTTCTTGCCAGAGAAATAAGCAACGCAATGCTCTTGAATCTCCCTTTTCTTTCTTTCCATCTCAGTTCTGCTTTCCTCACCCCAATACAAGGCCAGATTTCCAACTATTTGGAGGGCGCAACTGCCAAGGGCATCAAATATTGAGGGGCACCTAAGTCTAGCTGGCCAATCCCACATGGATGTGTTCCAATCTATTTGCCCAGTGTACCAGTTATTTAACCCCTTGATGCCATAGAGGTCTCCAATGCATTGTGAAACAACAGTTTGTTGGAGAGCAGAGGCAGCAGCTGTCTTTCCTTAACGTCTGAGTGGTCTGTGGCACAGTAAAGGTTATAACATGAAGAATCTCCTGCCCCACTTCACAGATTGTTCACAGTGTGACAGCTTCTCTGCTGGTTCTGTCTTTCCATGAACTGGCTGATCAGTTGTTTGAAGTCCACAGTGGACTGTATGACAGCTGACTGATTCATATTGTGAAGTGCCTTGTGTGTGTTCTATTACATGAATCAGCTGATCTGCAGATTGTCCACCGTGGACTTCAAACAGTTGATCAGCTGGTTCATGTAAACACAGAACCAACAGGGAAGATGTTACATGTAACAGCTGTTTTACTTGGTCTCAGTGTCTGTACATGATATGTGAATCGGACAGAGAATTCTTAAAAGGAGGTGTTCTTGATGCAGAAGTTTGAGTGCTTAGGAGCTTTTCACTTGTAAGTTCACCCATGTAAAAGTCATCTATCATTGTATGCCTACATGCTGACCAATACTTTATTCCTCCATCTCTCTCTCTTCCCTTCTCTCTCTCTTTTTTCTCTTCCCCCTCTCTCTCTCTTTTCCTCTCTCTCTTTTTCTCTTCCCCTCTCTCTCTCTTTTCTCTTCCCCCTCTCTCTCTTCCTCTCTCTCTCTCTTCCCCTCTCTCTCTCTCTCTTCCCCTCTCTCTCTCTCTTCCCCTCTCTCTCTCTCTTCCCCTCTCTCTCTCTCTTCCCCTCTCTCTCTCTTTCTCTCTCTCTCTTTCTCTCTCTCTCTTTCTCTCTCTCTCTCTTTCTCTCTTCCTCTCTCTCTCTCGCTTCCCCGTCTCTCTCTTCCCCTCTCTCTCTTCCCCGCTCTCTCTTTTTTCTCTTCCCCCTCTCTCTCTTCCTCTCTCTCCATCTCTTCCTCTATGTCTCTCTCTCTTCCCCTCTCTCTCTCTTCCCCTCTCTCTCTCTCTTCCCCTCTCTCTCTCTCTTCCCCTCTCTCTGTCTCTTCCCCTCTCTCTCTTCCCCTCTCTCTGTCTCTTCCCTTCTCTCTCTCTCTCTTCCCCTCTCTCTCTCTCTCTTCCCCTCTCTCTCTCTTCCCCTCTCTCTCTTCCTCTCTCTCTATCTCTTCCCCTCTCTCTCTCTCTCTTCCCCTCTCTCTGTCTCTTCCCTTCTCTCTCTCTTCCCCTCCCTCTCTCTCTCTTCCCCTCTCTCTCTCTTCCCCCTCTCTCTCTTCCTCTCTCTCTATCTCTTCCCCTCTCTCTCTCTCTCTTCCCCTCTCTCTCTCTTCCCCCTCTCTCTCTTCCTCTCTCTCTATCTCTTCCCCTCTCTCTCTCTCTCTTCCCTCTCTCTCTCTTCCCCCTCTCTCTCTTCCTCTCTCTCTATCTCTTCCTCTATGTCTCTCTCTCAGGGGAGGGCTGGCCTGGGGGGCAGGGGGGCAATTGCCCCCTGGGCTGGTGATATATCTGGGCTGGTGGGCCACTGCACCTCACTAAATCTTCCACTTGCTGCTGTAAATGGAGCTACACTAGTGATACCACAGAGCTTACAATTGAAATGGAACTACATAAATGATACCACAGAGGTACAATCCAAATGGAGCTAAACTAGTAGCATAAACCACTTCCCCTGTAAGCTGTATAGTATCACTTGGTAAGCTTTACATAAATTGTAAGATTTGTAGTAGTGCACTAGTGTAGCCCCAGTTTAACTGTAAGCTGTGAGATATTACTTGACTTACATTACAACATTAATGCCAGTTTTAAAATTAACAAAAGGGTGTGGGCTGGAACAGTGGGCTTGAACAATTATAGAAATGGGCCACAATGTATTTGCCCCCTGGGCCACAAGTTGCCAGCCCTCCCCTGCTCTCTCTCTTCCCCTCTCTCTCTCTTTTCCATCTCGCTCTCTTTTTTCTCTTCCCCCTCTCTCTCTTCCTCTCTCTCTCTTCCCCTCTCTCTCTTTCTCTCTTCCTCTTTCTCTCTCTCTCTCTCTCTCTCTCTTTCTCTCTCTCTCTCTCTCTGTCTTCCTCTCTCTCTTCCCCTCTCTCTCTCTCTCTTTTTTCTCTTCTTCTCTCTCTCTCTTTCTTCTTCTCTCTCTATCTCCTCCTCTGACTCTCTCTCTATCTCCTCCTCTGACTCTCTCTCTATCTCTTCCTCTCTCTCTCTCTTCCCCTCTCTCTCTTTTTTCTCTTCTTCTCTCTCTTTCTTTCTTCTCTCTCTCTCTCTTCTTCTCTCTCTCTTCCTCTATGTCTCTCTCTCTCTCTCTTCCTCTCTCTCTCGTCCTCTCTCTCTCTTCCCCTCCCTCTCTTCCCCTCCCTCTCTTCCCCTCTCTCTCTCTTTTTTCTCTTCCCCCTCTCTCTCTCCCTCTCTCTCTATCTCTTCCTCTATGTCTCTCTCTCTCCCCCTCTGTCTCTCTCTCACCCCCCCCCTCTCTCTCTCTCTCTCACCCCCTCTGTCTCTCTCTCTCCCCTTCTCTCTCTCTCCCCTCTCTCTTTCTCTTCCCCTCTCTCTCTTCCCCCCTCTCTCTCTCTCTCTCCCTTTCTCTCTCTTCCCCTCTCTCTCTTTTTTCTCTTCCCCCTCTCTCTCTTCCTCTCTCTCTCTCTTCCCCTCTCTCTTCCCCTCTCTCTCTCTCCCCCTCTCTCTCTCTTTTCCCTCTTGCTCTCTTTTTTCTCTTCCCCTCTGTCTCTCTCTTCCCCTCTGTCTCTCTTCCCCTCTGTCTCTCTCTCTTCCCCTCTCTCTTTCTCTCTCTCTTCCCCTCTCTTCCCCCTCTCTCTCTCTCTTCCCCCTCTCTCTCTCTTTTTTCTCTCTATCTCTTCCTCTATGTCTCTCTCTCTTCCCCTCTCTCTCTCTCGCCCTCTCTTTCTCTCTTGCCCTCTCTCTCTTCTTCTCTCTCTCGCTCTTCCTCTCTCTCTTCCCCTCTCTTTCTCTCTCGCTCCCTCTGTCTCTTTTCTCTCTTCCTCTCCTTCCTCTCTCTCTCTTGCTCTCTCTTCCTCTCTCTCTCTTGCTCTCTCTTCCTCTCTCTCTCTCGCTCTCTCTCTCTTCCCCTCTCTCTCTCGCTCTCTCTCTTCCTCTCTCTCTCGCTCTCTCTCTCTTCCTCTCTTTCTCTCTCTCGCTCTTCCTCTCTATCTCCCCTCCCTTGCTCGCTCCCCCTGTCTCTTTTCTGTCTGCCTCTCCTTCCTCCTCTCTCTCACTCTGTCTCTCTTACCTTCTCTCCACTCTCTATTATTTTACTTCTCTCTGACTCCTTAATCTCCCTCTGGCCATTGTTTAGTGCAGAGCTAGGCAATATGTCAGTCTAGATGTTCCCTGGTTGGGGTCGATGGGAGCTGGATTTCCAGATGTTGGCCAGTTTACTGTAACCCTTTTTATCTCTCCTCTGTTCTCTTTCCCATTCACTCTTGTACCCACTGAGGGTGATATACTAAGAAATGTGTAACAATTCTGGTGTTAACCAACTGCATCATGGGAAATGAATAAAAATTCCCAAACCTCCCGTTGATTTAAATGGGTCTTTTAACCCCTTAATGACCGTCTGACATGGTGCACAGCCGGCCATTAAGGACCACGGAGCATTTTTTTTTATTCCGGGGTTGCCGAGCATGACGCGCCAGGACTGTCACTGCCGCACCAGGTGTGATGGTCTTGGCATGTCAAAGGTCCTTAAGGGGACATCACGTACTTTGTGCTTATAGCGTTCCTGCCTCAGACCCCCCATTTGGCACGTCGGTACACGTCATCAGTCTTGAGGGCAGGCGCACCTTATGGGAAGGACCCATCTGGTAACGTACGAGAACCAATGTTTTTTCCACTTTCATAACCAGAGATATCCTGAAAACATGGGTCCTTATGTATAAAAAAGGAAACAGAAGCAATTCTGTATAATAGCAAAAAAGAAATCCCGTTGATCTAAATAGGGATTTTAACCCATTAATGTTTGGCTGCAGGGCATTTACAAAAAGTTCTTTATGGAGGGCCTGACGTTACCAGCAAGCGGACTGTATGTTTCAGCCACTGCCCATGGGCCACATGTTGTACATGCCTGATTGAAAGAGCAGAAATACTGAAGGAATGCAAAAAGATATCATGCAGCATGCAGAGCGCTCAGTGCTGCAGGGATAGTGTTACATTGTATCCAGGGCCAGATTTACATCTCAGGCACCCCTAGGCATAACAAACTCTGGCGCCCCTAGCCCCGCCTTTGGCCCACCCCTAATCACGCCTCTCACTTAGCCACATCCCTCCACTAACCACACCCATTTTTAGCTTTGTTTTATTCTTCACAGTACTGATGGTTTGCCCCAAAACTGTTCCAGTTTACTTTAAGGAATAGTGTACCTTTCATGTTAAAGTGCAGACACTTTCCTGATTAAATCTTAGGTTTTACGCTTTCTGGTGCCAGAGAGGGGCCCAACACAATGCCCCCTTCCACTCCACAATGCCCCCTTCCACAATGCTCCCTTCATCTCCACAACGCCCCCTTCATCTCCCCAATGCCCCCTTCCACAATGCCCCCTGTCACTCCACAATGCCCCCTTCATCTTCCCAATGCCCCCTTCCCCAATGCTCCCTTCATCTCCCCAATGCCTCCTTCATCTCCCCAATGCCCCCTTCCTCTCCACATTGCACCCTTCATCTCCACAACGCCCCTTTCAACAACTCTCCTTCATCTCCACAATGCCCCTTCATCAATGCCCCTTCATCTCCACACTGCCCGTTCGTCTCCACAATGCCCCTTGATCCCCTACCTCAACTTAGTCCCTTAGTCCCTCGCTCACTCACTCACTCACTCAACCCGACAGCCACCGCCAAATCTAAGGCTAGGCTACTTCCTGTGCCTTTATATTCTGTCTGCAGTGTAGCTTGCACGGCTGCCTCTGACTACATCAGTGTGTGACCATCGGCAGCATTGTAAAGTCACATGAGGTCCTGAACTGATCAATGAGAACAGAGGCAGCAGTGGGTCACATGGGGCAGCGGCACAGGCACAAAATACAAGGATCGGGAAGGAGCATTACAACACACGTGACACTACTGTTACTGTACAAGCGTGGCGCCCTCTAGGGCGAGCGAGCACAGGCGCACAGCACGCATTATCAAATTAAGTGGCAGTGTGGGGTACAGCAATAGCATTATTATTATGCATCCTGGGGCAGAAATTGGAATGGTGGGCGTGACAAGGTCATTGCCAGGCGCCCCTGAAAATCGGGCGCCCTAGGCAAGTGCCTTGTCTGCCTATTGGCAAATCCGGGCCTGATTGTATCACTGTTCTGCTTTGATGGTCACTGACCACAAAACTCTCTGGAAACAGAGCTACAAGGAGCTTACTGTCAGGGACGTAAAATGTAAAAAACAAACAAAAAAATAGGTGAAGAGAAGAAAAAAATAATAATATTATAAGCAATTTGACTGGACAGATTATATATTTGTGGGATAGGTACAATCAAAATAAAGGGTTAGTATCCCTTTAAATGGCCTTCAATTACCTTGATTGAGAGAGAGGTCTCCAGCGTATTGCAGAACAATGTGTTGGAGACCTCTCTTGCATTCAAGGGGTTAAAAGTCCCATTTAAATTAGTGGGGGGGGTTTCTTGTTCCCTATTGTGCAGTTGGTTTGCCCCAGAACTACTTCAGTTCATGAAATACATCAGACTATGTATTTACGTTCTGTTGGTTATTCTCCTGCCCAATGTCTTCCGCTCCCCATTCTCTTCACTCTATTCCCATATCGCCTGTTCAATTTCATCTTCTCCCTTCTCTCCCACTTCTCTCCCACATCCCCTCTCCCCTATCACACTAATATCTCTCACTCCCCACCTTACGGTCAGTTCCTTGCCTCCTCCCACTGACATTATCTCTATCCGCGCTCCCTCAGGCCTGTGTGATGTGAACCGACAGAATAAGGCCGGCTTCACGCCCCTCATGCTCACAGCGCTGGCGGCTTTCCGCTCTGACGAAGACATAAAGACTGTAACACAGATGCTGCGGCTGGGAGATGTCAATTGTAGAGCCAGCCAGGTGCCAGTATTAGCCAGTGCCCCTTCCCTACAAACACACACTACACTATGCTTTTACACAGGTACTGTGCAGGCAACCTACTCCACTCACACACACACACTACTACACCATGACATACACAGGTACAGTACAGACATCAGCAGTGCCAGTCTCCTCCTCACACACACACTACTACACCATGACATGTATACACAGCACAGGTACAGTACAGACAGCAGCAGTGCCAGTCTCCTCCTCACACACACACACACACACTACTACACCATGACATGTATACACAGCACAGGTACAGTGCAGACTGCAGCAGTGCCAGTCTCCTCCTCACACACACACGACTACACCATGACATGTATACACAGCACAGGTACAGTACAGACATCAGCAGTGCCAGTCTCCTCCTCACACACACACTACTACACCATGACATATATATACAGCACAGGTACAGTGCAGACAGCAGCAGTGCCAGTCTCCTCCTCACACACACTACTACACCATGACATGTATACACGGCACAGGTACAGTGCAGACAGCAGCAGTGTCAGTCTCCTCACACACACTACTACATCATGACATGTATACACAGCACAGGTACAGTGCAGACAGCAGCAGTGCCAGTCTCCTCCTCACACACACACTACTACACCATGACATGTATACACAGCACAGGTGCAGTGCAGACAGCAGCAGTGCCAGTCTCCTCCTCACACACACACTACTTCACCATGACATGTATACACAGCACAGGTACAGTGCAGACTGCAGCAGTGCCAGTCTCCTCCTCACACACATACTACTACACCATGACATGTATACACAGCACAGGTACAGTGCAGACATCAGCAGTGCCAGTCTCCTCCTCACACACACACTACTACACCATGACATGTATACACAGCACAGGTACAGTGCAGACAGCAGCAGTGCCAGTCTCCTCCTCACACACACTACTACACCATGACATGTATACACAGCACAGGTACAGTGCAGACAGCAGCAGTGCCAGTCTCCTCCTCACACACACACTACTACACCATGACATGTATACACAGCACAGGTACAGTGCAGACAGCAGCAGTGCCAGTCTCCTCCTCACACACACATACTACTACACCATGACATATATACACATCACAGGTACAGTACAGACAGCAGCAGTGCCAGTCTCCTCCTCACACACACACACTACTACACCATGACATGTATACACAGCACAGGTACAGTTCACACAGCAGCAGTGCCAGCCTCCTCCTCACACACATACTACTACACCATGACATGTATACACAGCACAGGTACAGTGCAGTCAGCAGTGGTGCCAGTCTTCTCCTCACACACATACTACTACATCATGACATGTATACACAGCACAGGTACAGTACAGACAGCAGCAGTGCCAGTCTCCTCCTCACACACACACACTACTACACCATGAGATGTATACACAGCACAGGTACAGTGCAGACAGCAGGAGTGCCAGTCTCCTCCTCACACACACACACACACACACACACTACTACACCATGACATGTATACACAGCACAGGTGCAGTACAGACAGCAGCAGTGCCAGTGTCCTCCTCACACACACACACTACTACACCATGACATACATACACAGCACAGGTACAGTGCAGACAGCAGCAGTGCCAGTCTCCTCACACACACACACACACATACTACTACACCATGACATGTATATACAGCACAGGTACAGTACAGACAGCAGCAGTGCCAGTCTCCTCCTCACATACACACACACACTACTACACCATGATATGTATACATAGCACAGGTACAGTGCACACAGCAGCAGTGCCAGTCTCCTCCTCACACACACACTAGTACACCATGACATGTATACAGAGCACAGGTACAGTACAGACAGCAGCAGTGCCAGTCTCCTCCTCACACACTACTATACCATGATATGTATACACAACACAGGTACAGTGCAGACAGCAGCAGTGCCAGTCTCCTCCATACACACACTACTACACCATGACATGTATACACAGCACAGGTACAGTGCAGACAGCAGCAGTGCCAGTCTCCTCCTCACACACACTACTACACCATGACATGTATACACGGCACAGGTACAGTGCAGACAGCAGCAGTGTCAGTCTCCTCACACACACTACTACATCATGACATGTATACACAGCACAGGTACAGTGCAGACAGCAGCAGTGCCAGTCTCCTCCTCACACAAACACTACTACACCATGACATGTATACACAGCACAGGTGCAGTGCAGACAGCAGCAGTGCCAGTCTCCTCCTCACACACACACTACTACACCATGACATGTATACACAGCACAGGTACAGTGCAGACTGCAGCAGTGCCAGTCTCCTCCTCACACACATACTACTACACCATGACATGTATACACAGCACAGGTACAGTGCAGACATCAGCAGTGCCAGTCTCCTTCTCACACACACACTACTACACCATGACATGTATACACAGCACAGGTACAGTGCAGACAGCAGCAGTGCCAGTCTCCTCCTCACACACACTACTACACCATGACATGTATACACAGCACAGGTACAGTGCAGACAGCAGCAGTGCCAGTCTCCTCCTCACACACACACTACTACACCATGACATGTATACACAGCACAGGTACAGTGCAGACAGCAGCAGTGCCAGTCTCCTCCTCACACACACATACTACTACACCATGACATATATACACATCACAGGTACAGTACAGACAGCAGCAGTGCCAGTCTCCTCCTCACACACACACACTACTACACCATGACATGTATACACAGCACAGGTACAGTTCACACAGCAGCAGTGCCAGCCTCCTCCTCACACACATACTACTACACCATGACATGTATACACAGCACAGGTACAGTGCAGTCAGCAGTGGTGCCAGTCTTCTCCTCACACACATACTACTACATCATGACATGTATACACAGCACAGGTACAGTACAGACAGCAGCAGTGCCAGTCTCCTCCTCACACACACACACTACTACACCATGAGATGTATACACAGCACAGGTACAGTGCAGACAGCAGGAGTGCCAGTCTCCTCCTCACACACACACACTACTACACCATGACATGTATACACAGCACAGGTGCAGTACAGACAGCAGCAGTGCCAGTGTCCTCCTCACACACACACTACTACACCATGACATATATACACAGTACAGGTACAGTGCAGACAGCAGCAGTGCCAGTCTCCTCACACACACACACACACATACTACTACACCATGACATGTATATACAGCACAGGTACAGTACAGACAGCAGCAGTGCCAGTCTCCTCCTCACATACACACACACACTACTACACCATGATATGTATACATAGCACAGGTACAGTGCACACAGCAGCAGTGCCAGTCTCCTCCTCACACACACACTAGTACACCATGACATGTATACACAGCACAGGTACAGTACAGACAGCAGCAGTGCCAGTCTCCTCCTCACACACTACTATACCATGATATGTATACACAACACAGGTACAGTGCAGACAGCAGCAGTGCCAGTCTCCTCCATACACACACTACTACACCATGACATGTATACACAGCACAGGTACAGTGCAGACAGCAGCAGTGCCAGTCTCCTTACACACACAAACACTATTACACCATGACATGTATACACAGCACAGGTACAGTGCAGACAGCAGCAGTGCCAGTCTCCTCACGCACACACTACTACACCATGACACGTATACACAGCACAGGAACAGTGCACACAGCAGCAGTGCCAGTCTCCTCACACACACTACTACTACACCATGACATGTATACACAGCACAGATACAGTACAGACAGCAGTGCCAGTCTCCTCCTCACACACACACACTACTACACCATGACATGTATACACAGCACAGGTACAGTGCAGACAGCAGCAGTGCCAGTCTCCTCCTCACACACACTACTACACCATGACATGTATACACAGCACAGGTACAGTACAGACAGCAGCAGTGCCAGTCTCCTCCTCACACACACTACTACACCATGACATGTATACACAGTACAGGTACAGTGCAGACAACAGCAGTGCCAGTCTCCTCCTCTCACACACTACTACACCATGACATGTATACACAGCACAGGTACAGTGCAGACAGCAGCAGTGCCAGTCTCCTCACACACACACTACTACACCATGACATATATACACAGCACAGGTACAGTACAGACAGCGGCAGTGCCAGTCTCCTCCTCACACACACACACACTACTACACCATGACATGTACATACAGCACAGGTACAGTACAGACAGCAGCAGTGCCAGTCTCCTCCTCACACACACTACTACACCATGACATGTATACACAGCACAGGTACAGTACAGGCAGCAGCAGTGTCAGTCTCCTCCTCACACACACACATACTACTACACCATGACATGTACATACAGCACAGGTACAGTACAGACAGCAGCAGTGCCAGTCTCCTCCTCACATACACACACACGCACTACTACACCATGACATGTATACACAGCACAGGTACAGTGCAGACAGCAGCAGTCCCAGTTTCCTAGACACACACACACACTACTACACCATGACATGTATACACAGTGCAGGCAGCACTATTAACATTGTCCCAATGATCTCCTCCTCAGGCTGGGCAGACTGCATTGATGCTGGCAGTCAGTCATGGGAGGTTGGATGTGGTGCGAGCTCTGCTGGAATGTGGAGCAGACGTTAACGTGCAGGATCACGATGGCTCCACAGCGCTCATGTGTGCATGTGAACATGGACACGTAGACATTGTCAGCCTACTCTTGGAAGTGCCTGCATGTGATGTGGCACTTACAGATAATGTAAGTCTCAACAACATAGGTTAACAGTGTATAACTGTAATAGAGAGGAGATGTATAAATACATATATTACTGGGATCCCTCCCCAGAGGAGACTGCACAGTGTATAACTGTAATAGAGAGGAGGTGTATAACTACAGATATTACTGGGGTCCCTCCCCAGAGGAGACTGCACAGTGTATAACTGTAATAGAGAGGAGATGTATAACTACAGATATTACTGGGATCCCTCCCCAGAGGAGACTGCACAGTGTATAACTGTAATAGAGAGGAGATGTATAAATACAGATATTACTGGGATCCCTCCCCAGAGGAGACTGCGCAGTGTATAACTGTAATAGAGAGGAGATGTATAAATACAGATATTACTGGGATCCCTCCCCAGAGGAGACTGCACAGTGTATAACCGTAATAGAGAGGAGATGTATAAATACAGATATTACTGGGATCCCTCCCCAGAGGAGACTGCACAGTGTATAACCGTAATAGAGAGGAGATGTATAAATACAGATATTACTGGGATCCCTCCCCAGAGGAGACTGCACAGTGTATAACTGTAATAGAGAGGAGATGTATAAATACAGATATTACTGGGATCCCTCCCCAGAGGAGACTGCACAGTGTATAACTGTAATAGAGAGGAGATGTATAAATACAGATATTACTGGGATCCCTCCCCAGAGGAGACCGCACAGTGTATAAATGTAATAGAGAGGAGATGTATAAATACAGATATTACTGGGATCTCTCCCCAGAGGAGACCGCACAGTGTATAACTGTAATAGAGAGGAGATGTATAAATACAGATATGACTGGGATCCCTCCCCAGAGGAGACCGCACACTGTATAACTGTAATAGAGAGGAGATGTATAAATACAGATATCACTGGGATCCCTCCCCAGAGGAGACTGCACGGTGTATAACTGTAATAGAGAGGAGATGTATAAATACAGATATTACTGGGATCCCTCCCCAGAGGAGACTGCACGGTGTATAACTGTAATAGAGAGGAGGTGTATAAATACAGATATCACTGGGGTCCCTCCCCAGCGGAGACTGTCACTGGGATCCCTCCCCAGAGGAGACAGCACAGTGTATAACTGTAATAGAGAGGAGGTGTATAACTACAGATATTACTGGGATCCCTCCCCAGAGGAGACTGCACAGTGTATAACTGTAATAGAGAGGAGATGTATAAATACAGATATTACTGAGGTCCCTCCCCAGAGGAGACAGCACAGTGTATAACTGTAATAGAGAGGAGGTATATAACTACAGATATTACTGGGATCCCTTCCCAGAGGAGACTGCACGGTGTATAACTGTAATAGAGAGGAGATGTATAAATACAGATATTACAGGGATCCCTCCCCAGAGGAGACTGCACGGTGTATAACTGTAATAGAGAGGAGGTGTATAACTACAGATATTACTGGAATCCCTCCCCAGAGGAGACTGCACGGTGTATAACTGTAATAGAGAGGAGATGTATAAATACAGATATTACTGGGATCCCTCCCCAGAGGAGACTGCACGGTGTATAACTGTAATAGAGAGGAGGTGTATAACTACAGATATTACTGGGATCCCTCCCCAGAGGAGACTGCACAGTGTATAACTGTAATAGAGAGGAGGTGTATAACTACAGATATTACTGGGATCCCTCCCCAGAGGAGACTGCACAGTGTATAACTGTAATAGAGAGGAGATGTATAAATACAGATATTACTGGGATCCCTCCCCAGAGGCGACTGCACAGTGTATAACTGTAATAGAGAGGAGGTGTATAAATACAGATATTACTGGGATCCCTCCCCAGAGGAGACTGCACAGTGTGTAACTGTAATAGAGAGGAGATGTATAAATACAGATATTACTGGGATCCCTCCCCAGAGAAGACTGCACTGTGTGTAACTGTAATAGAGAGGAGATGTATAAATACAGATATTACTGGGATCCCTCCCCAGAGGAGACTGCACAGTGTAGAACTGTAATAGAGAGGAGATGTATAAATACAGATATTACTGGGATCCCTCCCCAGAGGAGACTGCACTGTGTGTAACTGTAATAGAGAGGAGACGTATAAATACAGATATTACTGGGACCCCTCCCCAGAGGAGACTGCACAGTGTGTAACTGTAATAGAGAGGAGACGTATAAATACAGATATTACTGGGACCCCTCCCCAGAGGAGACTGCACAGTGTGTAACTGTAATAGAGAGGAGACGTATAAATACAGATATTACTGGGACCCCTCCCCAGAGGAGACTGCACAGTGTGTAACTGTAATAGAGAGGAGACGTATAAATACAGATATTACTGGGACCCCTCCCCAGAGGAGACTGCACAGTGTGTAACTGTAATAGAGAGGAGACGTATAAATACAGATATTACTGGGACCCCTCCCCAGAGGAGACTGCACAGTGTGTAACTTTAATAGAGAGGAGACGTATAAATACAGATATTACTGGGACCCCTTCCCAGAGGAGACTGCACAGTGTGTAACTGTAATAGAGAGGAGACGTATAAATACAGATATTACTGGGACCCCTCCCCAGAGGAGACTGCACAGTGTATAACTGTAATAGAGAGGAGACGTATAAATACAGATATTACTGGGACCCCTCCCCAGAGGAGACTGCACAGTGTGTAACTGTAATAGAGAGGATATGTATAAATACAGATATTACCGGGATCCCTCCCCAGAGGAGACTGCACAGTGTATAACTGTAATAGAGAGGAGACGTATAAATACAGATATTACTGGGACCCCTCCCCAGAGGAGACTGCACAGTGTGTAACTTTAATAGAGAGGAGACGTATAAATACAGATATTACTGGGACCCCTTCCCAGAGGAGACTGCACAGTGTGTAACTGTAATAGAGAGGAGACGTATAAATACAGATATTACTGGGACCCCTCCCCAGAGGAGACTGCACAGTGTATAACTGTAATAGAGAGGAGACGTATAAATACAGATATTACTGGGACCCCTCCCCAGAGGAGACTGCACAGTGTGTAACTGTAATAGAGAGGAGACGTATAAATACAGATATTACTGGGACCCCTCCCCAGAGGAGACTGCACAGTATATAACTGTAATAGAGAGGAGGTGTATAAATACAAATATTACTGGGATCCCTCCCCAGAGGAGACTGCCCGGTGCATACCTGTAATAGAGAGGAGGTGTATAAATACAGATATTACTGGGATCCCTCCCCAGAGGAGACTGCACAGTGTGTAACTGTAATAGAGAGGAGATGTATAAATACAGATATTACTGGGATCCCTCCCC
Organism: Rhinophrynus dorsalis; assembly: GCA_037306005.1. Lineage (NCBI taxonomy): Eukaryota > Metazoa > Chordata > Amphibia > Anura > Rhinophrynidae > Rhinophrynus > Rhinophrynus dorsalis. The sequence goes on along the minus strand of CM074721.1, from coordinate 516,488,194 downwards.
AGAGAAGACTGCACTGTGTGTAACTGTAATAGAGAGGAGATGTATAAATACAGATATTACTGGGATCCCTCCCCAGAGGAGACTGCACAGTGTAGAACTGTAATAGAGAGGAGATGTATAAATACAGATATTACTGGGATCCCTCCCCAGAGGAGACTGCACTGTGTGTAACTGTAATAGAGAGGAGACGTATAAATACAGATATTACTGGGACCCCTCCCCAGAGGAGACTGCACAGTGTGTAACTGTAATAGAGAGGAGACGTATAAATACAGATATTACTGGGACCCCTCCCCAGAGGAGACTGCACAGTGTGTAACTGTAATAGAGAGGAGACGTATAAATACAGATATTACTGGGACCCCTCCCCAGAGGAGACTGCACAGTGTGTAACTGTAATAGAGAGGAGACGTATAAATACAGATATTACTGGGACCCCTCCCTGGAGGAGACTGCACAGTGTGTAACTGTAATAGAGAGGAGACGTATAAATACAGATATTACTGGGACCCCTCCCCAGAGGAGACTGCACAGTGTGTAACTGTAATAGAGAGGAGACGTATAAATACAGATATTACTGGGACCCCTCCCCAGAGGAGACTGCACAGTGTGTAACTGTAATAGAGAGGAGACGTATAAATACAGATATTACTGGGACCCCTCCCCAGAGGAGACTGCACAGTGTGTAACTGTAATAGAGAGGAGACGTATAAATACAGATATTACTGGGACCCCTCCCCAGAGGAGACTGCACAGTGTGTAACTGTAATAGAGAGGAGACGTATAAATACAGATATTACTGGGACCCCTCCCCAGAGGAGACTGCACAGTGTGTAACTGTAATAGAGAGGAGACGTATAAATACAGATATTACTGGGACCCCTCCCTGGAGGAGACTGCACGGTGTATAACTGTAATAGAGAGGAGATGTATAAATACAGATATTACCGGGATCTCTCCCCAGAGGAGACTGCCCGGTGCATACCTGTAATAGAGAGGAGACGTATAAATACAGATATTACCGGGATCCCTCCCTGGAGGAGACTGCACAGTGTAGAACTGTAATAGAGAGGAGATGTATAAATACAGATATTACTGGGATCCCTCCCCAGAGGAGACTGCACAGTGTATAACTGTAATAGAGAGGAGATGTATAAATACAGATATTACCGGGATCCCTCCCCAGAGGAGACTGCACTGTGTATAACTGTAATAGAGAGGAGATGTATAAATACAGATATTACCGGGATCCCTCCCCAGAGGAGACTGCACAGTGTATAACTGTAATAGAGAGGAGGTGTATAAATACAGATATTACTGGGATCCCTCCCCAGAGGAGACTGCACAGTGTATAACTGTAATAGAGAGGAGATGTATAAATACAGATATTACCGGGATCCCTCCCCAGAGGAGACCGCACAGTGTATAACTGTAATAGAGAGGAGACGTATAAATACAGATATTACCGGGATCCCTCCCCAGAGGAGACCGCACTGTGTATAACTGTAATAGAGAGGAGATGTATAAATACAGATATTACTGGGATCCCTCCCCAGAGGAGACTGCACGGTGTATAACTGTAATAGAGAGGAGATGTATAAATACAGATATTACTGGGATCCCTCCCCAGAGGAGACTGCACAGTGTATAACTGTAATAGAGAGGAGATGTATAAATACAGATATTACTGGGATCCCTCCCCAGAGGAGACTGCACAGTGTATAACTGTAATAGAGAGGAGATGTATAAATACAGATATTACTGGGATCTCTCCCCAGAGGAGACTGCACAGTGTATAACTGTAATAGAGAGGAGACGTATAAATACAGATATTACTGGGATCCCTCTCCAGAGGAGACTGCACTGTGTGTAACTGTAATAGAGAGGAGATGTATAAATACAGATATTACTGGGATCCCTCCCCAGAGGAGACAGCACAGTGTATAACTGTAATAGAGAGGAGATGTATAAATACAGATATTACTGGGATCCCTTCCCAGAGGAGACTGCACGGTGTATAACTGTAATAGAGAGGAGGTGTATAAATACAGATATTACTGGGATCCCTTCCCAGAGGAGACTGCACAGTGTATAACTGTAATAGAGAGGGGATGTATAAATACAGATATTACTGGGATCCCTCCCCAGAGGAGACAGCACAGTGTATAACGGTAATAGAGAGGAGATGTATAAATACAGATATTACTGGGATCCCTTCCCAGAGGAGACTGCACAGTGTATAACTGTAATAGAGAGGAGATGTATAAATACAGATATTACTGGGATCCCTCCCCAGAGGAGACTGCACAGTGTATAACTGTAATACAGAGGAGATGTATAAATATGGATATTACTGGGATTCATTGTTTCTTTCTTTTTTTCTTTCCTGTCTTTTATGTTCCAGGATGGAAGCACAGCTCTGTCTATTGCTCTGGAAGCTGGACAGAATGACATTGCAATGCTACTATATGCCCACAACTCCAAGACTTATAGTCAGGTAACTTTCCCATACAGTCTATACATTTCACAGAAGAAGGGCCCTGTGACACAAACAGCATGGAGCTGTGGGACATATAATCTGTCCCTCCCACTGCAGGGTGACACAGACAGGAGGCAGATATGGGGCATGTAGTCTGTCCCTTCCACTGCAGGGTGACACAGACAGGAGGGAGCTATGGGAAATGGAGTCTGTCCCTCCCACTGCAGGGTGACAGAGACAGGATGGAACTATGGGACATGGAGTCTGTCCATCCCACTGCAGGGTGATGCAGAAGTCCTTTTACATCTTTTCTCTTTTCGTTGCAGGGTGATGAAAGTAAAGCTAAGTGCCAGAGTGTGAACCCATCTGATGAATCCCAATGAGAGGAGGAATTTGGGTTAATTTCCCCTACACTACTCATCCAAAGTGTGGGGGCACAAGAGACTCTGCATGCCGTCCAAAGCTACAAAACCGCCCCTGGAACACTGCACTGCAAAAACCACTAGGACTATACACCCAGCTTCAGCACCATGGAGAGAGGAGAGTGGGAGTGGGAGGGCAGAACAGGTGGGCAGTGGGAAGGTAGGAGTGAGAGCAAAGAGAAAGGTTGGAGAGAGCAGGGGTAGGAAACTCTTGTTCCCTGGAGCTAGTAACAGTTCCTGTTTTCTGTATATCCCTGCTTGAGCACAGGTTCACCAGTTAAAGCAATTGTAGTCAATTGATGGACCTCTAGCTTTTGGGAATTACATCTCATGTCATCCAACCAGCGTCTGGTTATGGATGATGGGAGTTGTGGTTCCCTTACAGTTTAAGGGGTTGCCTGCCAAGTTAAACAAGGACACTCCTACTGTTGGAAGTTGCTTTATTGCAAAGTTATATCAGTTCAAATAGTCATGAAACGGTGGAGCTGTTACTTTCACATTCCATGGAAAAATAAAGTGATTGGCTGACCTCTCACATAGAACGCAATAAAATAATTGTCTGGACAACAAGTGAAATCTAGGTGAACTGCTTGGACTCCAGGTGGAACTATTAACCCGTTGGCAGTCAAAAGGTTAATATTGCATCTTGAACTGCAATATCTTTGGAATTAAGTATTTCCCAGTAGTTGGCGTACTGTTGATTTACTCAACAAGAAAAGCTCTGCAATAAAGGTTCAGTGCTCTTTCATGGAGCCTCTTGTGCTCACGGATGGGCCAAAACCCCCGGAATACTGGCTTCCCAGGTTAGAGAGTATGTTAGACTGTGTGGGGTGGGGGAATTCACGGACAGGAAAAAAAAAGGAGACTAGAAAATGAGGAAGAGAAATATAAAGACTGGCAAAAGGAGAAGAGAATGAGAAATTAAGAGCAAGGAAAGTGGACAAGAGAAGGATAATGAGTTAGAGTAAAAGAAGGAATTGAGGAGATGGAGAATATGAATGTTCTAGATAGAAGAGAGAAATTACATGAAGAAAGTTAGTGTTCACAAATGTTGTTCATACAGACATCATCTTCTGGTTCCTCATGGGCGGGGCTTGTTTAGTGCTTAGCTACAGACTCATGGACACAGATTTCCAAACACTAGAGTAGCGGTAGTAAATTGTTAGACCTCCTACTGATGGAGACTCACATAGTCCCCAACCAACATGTGTTTGGGAATGGTGAGAGTTGTAGCCCCCAGCAGCCGGAGGTCCAGCAACTGACAGCCCTTACACCAGGGGGGAACTAAACCCTGCTTGGTGATCCCAAAATTGAAGCCGAAATGTGTTGCTTTCTTCTAGTGTACAGTTGCTGCTGCACGCTCATTAAATGCCATTGTAATAAAGACACAAAATTTTTCATTATATATACATGTACAGACAGATTATGTATCTGTACATATATATGGGCATTATGTGTTGCTTTGAGCTTGGCAGCCATTTTCTCATAGGTCAGCACTGGGCATCAATTGTTGTCACAGCAGTCAACAGGCAGTTCTTCTCTAGTGTTTAGAACGCTGTGGGAGAAACAGAACATAATCTATTGATTCCTTGTGGGTGGGGCTTGTTTAATGCAGCCCCATGGGTGGATCAGCCAAGCAGAATAGGCTTAAATAGTACAGAAGGGCAAGGAAGAGTTGGGAAAGAATGTTTGAAGTTAAATTTTGGAATGCCAGAGGTGTGTGTAAACACATTGCTTCACAATGCGTTGTGTACCCCTCTTACTTTCAAAAATTTAATAGACGAAGGTAGGAGGAGTCATGGATGTAGGTAGAAAACAAATGCAAGGAAAGTTATGAAACAAGAGAATGTGGAGGAGCACTAGATAAATAGATATTAGTTAATGGAGCAGTAAACTTTTTTTATGAAAAAATATATATTGTAGGGATTTTCCTATTGAGTAAGATAAGGGTACTCCCACTGCCGAGATAGTTATATTTCCAGAGTTATTACAGTTTAAACCCATGTTTTTTTTTACATTAGCAGTGCCCTCTCGTGGTCAAATTCTAATTAGTTTTTCCTGTTGCATTCTAATGGAGAAGAAAGTCAAGAAAGTCAGTGACATACAGTTCTCCATAGAATGTGATAGAAGCTGCCTGTCACTTCCTGTCAGTTAGAACTATCAGGAAGTAAACACAGTAAGTTCACTTCCTGTCAGTTAGAACTATCAGGAAGTAAACACAGTAAATTCACTTCCTGGTTATTTAAACTGCTATAAATTTTGAATAAAACATCTGACCACAGTGGGAGTGACCTTGTTTTATTCAGCAGGAAACGCTCTGTAAAATATGTGTTTTCAGAAATAAAAGTTTACTGCTCCTTTAAGGTGGAAGAATGAGATCGATGGGGGAAAATAAGATGACGGTGGAAAGCAGGTGTTAGAGGCATTGAAAAGAAAGAGAGAACATTCTATATCTGGGCAGCAGAGTCCGCTCAGCTCCTTGGTTCAGAAGTAATTGGAGACATCTGTAGCATTCAAAGAGTTTAACCCTTTGAATGCCAGAGGGGTACTCAAGAAATGCATTGTGTACCCCTCTGGCACTCAGAGGGGTTAATGGAGAGCTAACGCCTCCTAAAAAAAAATAACCCTCACTTGCCATACTAATGGCAGAAATTACTAATGGCCCCTGTGAATTTTGTCATCACTAGTGCCAGTGTTCAAAAGATAACCTCATCAATGAGTATCGGATGTCTTGTTCATGGAGCAGGACATGACAGTTGTTGTTGTTAAATTGAAGCATACAGAGTTAGTGAGCTTAAAGGGATAGTAATACTTGTATTAAAGTGGAGGTCCGACTCTTCTTTATTTATTTTTTTTAACACGTAGAGCTATATTTCAGTCATTATAGTTTTCTAGTTCAAGCGCTATTCAATCCGAAAGGATCCCTCTCCCGCCCCTTTCCCTGTGTCACTCTGCCTCAGTCTGGTCCGGATGGAGAGCGGTGAGGGACAATCTTCAGTAAGCAAAATGGAAATCCTGCCTTCCTTCATCAAGATGGGGCAGGGTGTTCCTTAAACTTGCTGAGTGAAGATTGTCCCTTGCTGCATCCGTCTGATCACACGACCAGGTTCCAGATCTGATGGGAGTTGACCAGAAGGAGTGGGAGTGGGATCTTTTCGGCTTGAATATCGCTTGAACTACAGAAGTTTAAATATTGAAATATATCGCTATAAGGAAAGCAATGCATTGCACACCCCCTCTTGTCTTTTAAGCGTTACGATGACCAAGTGCTGCGGGTGTAGTTTGAGGTCCCGGTTCGCCTAGAAACTGTCATGTCCGCCTCCACGGACATGATATTCAGGACTGATTAAAGACGTTGGGATGAGTGTACGAGTTCACCAGTTTAGCCCTGTTGGTATTCCCATCTAACGTTAGTGATCGCTTTAATGCATACTGGCGTAAATCTCTGCCATCATTAGGACTTTAACAACACCAACGCCCCGTAGCATTTACAGACAAGTGACATATAAAGGCACTTTATTTATACCTTGCTTAATACATAGCGTTACATAAGGTATAGAGGAATGGGATGCTACAAAACTCCTATAGACTGCCCCAGTATCTTCCTCTTGGTGTTAGCAGCATTAAAGGGATAGTAATACTTTATATGTGAATATATATATATATATATATATATATAAGTAGTGTTTATACTACTGCGTATAACAAGGGTACTCCCATTGCTGAGAGGTGCTTTGTTCCAAAGTTATTGCAGCTGAAACATTTTTTTTTATTTTTTTTTTAAAGTTGCAGTATCTCAATGGACCGAAACTTTACAGCGTCACTGTAACATTTCAGGCCACTGAGATATTGCACCTAAAAGAATAAAGTTTGAGCTTCAATAACTTTTGAATAAAACACCTTTCAGCAGTGGGAGTGCCCTTGTTATTCTCAGGGGGGATAAACCCTACAATATATTTTTGCATGTTAATTGTCACTATCCCGTTAAGTGGAGGAATGCACAGCTTAGTAAATTTGGCTTACGCAGGAGTAGTGTTAAAAAATAGATTCCTGTGCCTGATTCAGAGCGGAATCTTCATTGTACATTCACTCCATTATCACTGGTGCAAAAGCACAAGGGCAAAATTCGTAGGGGACATTAGAATTTTGTGGCCAGAGTAATGTAAGTTTAGGCCTTTATTATTATGAGGTTTTACTTTTCATTTAAAGGAATACAGTTCAAATGTAAGTTGCTTTTATATGGAGGGGTATGTCACAGCACTTAGGGATACATACACAAAGAACAAAGGGAGCGAGTCTGGGGCGAACCACCTTCACATGGAACACAATTGCAAACATTCCAAATTCTTAAAAGGACACTAACGTCTAATACATTTTTTATCTTGCTTTGTAGAGTTTACAAAAATAAATTATGAGGCACAAATCCCATCTCTCAAACCTTTAAGGTTTGAGAAATATTTGTATTTAAAGTTCCTCCCCTTATCCTGAAGTCAGCGCTCTGCTGACAGTAGGAGATCCCGGTCCTGGAACCAGCCGGCGGCTCTTCAGCAGAGCCAAAATAGCGATCTTTAAAAATAATTACTTCATTGGAACGGTCTACAAAGTGTGCTTGGTTTACAAGCACACTTTGTAGCTCATTCCAATGAAGTATTTATTTTCCAATATCGCTATTGCGGCTCTGCTGAAGAGCCGCCTCGTGTCGGCTGACATCACGGAAAGGGAAACTTTACATGTGAATAGCTCTCAAACCGTAAAGGTTTGAGAGATGGGATTTGTGTCACATAACTTATTTTTTTAAACTCTAAAAAACATTTTTATTGGACATTACTGTTACTTCATGTATATAAACGGGGATTTTAAAAACTGAACAGGAATTTTAGGAATGTTAATTTTCCACTATGGTGCAGTTGGTTTACCCAAGAATTTGCTGCTCTTGGTGCACAAGGAACAAAATGCCATATCCACAAAGTAAAACACGAGGAATTCTGGAACAAACCAACTGCACCATAGGGGAGAAATAAAACTGCACATTGATTTAAGTGGAGTTTTTAAACTCTAAGAGACTTATCTAACATTCAAGGGGTTAAACCCCTCATTTAGAGCAATGGGAGTTTGGGAATTTTTTTATTTCTCCTCATGTTACAGTTGGTTTGTTCCACAATTGTTACTCCATTCTTTTATGGATAAGGCCTATAGGAACTCATTCAGGAAGCTTATAAGCTTATACGTATAATATAGTAGGGCTTTTCCTGTTGATTAAAACAGTGCTGATAGATGCATATTTTCTGAGTGATTAGAGCATAATCACTATTATTTTTAAGCTAACAGTACCCTCTAGTGGTTGGATTCCAATTAGCTATTTTATTGCATTGTCTAGGAGAGCCACTGCTAAACATTCTACATGTGATAGAAACTGATGAGTCACTTCCTGTCACTTTGAACTTTTGGGAAGTAATCAAGCTGTCACTCACTTCCTGATAATTTGAACTTTTGAATCAAACAAATGATAGCGGTGAAAGTGGCCTTGTTTTACCCAGCAGGAAAAGCTCTATAACATATAGGTTTTTGTTAAAAAGTTCACTCCGCCTTTAAAGTAAAAAGCAAATCCTGAATCAAACCAGCTGCATTATGGGTACAAATGCAAATTACAGAGTTAACCAGGACTTTTTACCTGTTGAATGTGAAAGAGGCCCCTGAGACATTGCTTTGCAGCATTCAAAGGGTTAAAATCCGCATTTAACTCGATGGGAATTTTTGAATTTGCTTATGTGCATATGGTACCTAGAGGTTTATATGTAAAAGGTTACATTCCTTGAATTTTAGAAGTATTTTACATGATATTTTGTTTTTATTTGAGCAGGGGGAGCAATTTTTCTTTGCAATCCTCCTTTCCTACTTTATATTGCTTCAAAGATTATAGTCTCCTGACCAGGAAGTGAGGACTGCACAGGAAATCTGCTTCCCCTGCTTGTGAAAAACAGCACATACAATATTATAAATCATACCTTGTATAAATGTGGGAGATTTAGGTATAAGTGTAAATCAGTGGTTCTCAATCTTTAGGGTGCACCTGACATACAATCTGGAAATTTCAGGGCACCCCTAACACTTTCTAGGTATTTGCCATGGACTGAATGAAATGCATAAATATATAATTACTAGCGAATGTTGCCCGTGCTATTGGGCGCACCGTGTATATCAGGGACCTGGTGGGCTGCTGCAGCCAATTTTCACAGAAATGGGCAAGAATCTCCTCCCACCCACACCTGTGAAAAATTGTCTCCCCGGATTCGCTGCATATGGCCGATCTCCGACCTCATTGCTACTGTGGGGTGGCCAGCGAACCAGAAACCACTTTGATTTTTATATGTGTAGATAGATAGATAGATTCTTAGGTCTTACAATCAGAATGACAGAAAAAACCTACTGTGCATAGACATTCTTTATCCCTTTAAGTGCCAGAGGGGTATGCGCACATTGCTTTGCAATGCATTGCATACCACTCTGGCACTAAAAGGTTTACATACACAACTTAATTTTTTTAAATTTTAGCAAAATCTTCTTGGAAAAAAGGGGTACCCAAAGTAGGAGCCCTTGGCACACCGAAGTGCAATGGCGCAGCCTACATAGTGACACTCAAAACAGTGACATCATAATGTCGCCTGATATCAATAAGTTGCTTGGAAAAAAGCTCAGCTTCAAATTGTATCTTGTATCAGTGTCGCTTGTATCATTGCCAACAAAAACAAGCACACTTGCCAAAAGGTTTAATGGGAGACACTTAAATGGATAGTAATGTCCCAAAAAAAAAAAAAAATTTTGCATTTTGTAGAGATTAAAAAGTTTAATTGAATACAATTGCTGTGTGTTTCTTTATCTGACTGGATTATTAAAGGAACAGTAACACCTAGGAATAGAGTTATATATAATTAAATAGTCTGCACTTCATGCTAGCGTCTGTACAAACCGCTATGGTTTGACAGATATCTGCATTCAAAGTTTAATGTTTCTTGCTGTCAGCTGTAAAGCTGTCAGCAGGAGATCTGTGTCGGCCAACACGGAGGCTCTGTAGCAGAGCCGCAATCATGTTTTTTAAAAAGAATTTCTTCATTGGAATGGTCTACAAAGCATGCCTGGTTTGCAAGCACACGTTGTAGACCATTCCAATGAAGTAATTATTTTTTTAAAAAATGCGATTGCGGCTCCGCTGCAGATCCTCCGTGTTGGCCGACACGGATCTCCTGCTGACAGCTTTACAGCTGACAGCAGGAAACATCAAACTTTGAATTCAGATATCTCTCAAACCATAGCGGTTTGAGAGATACTTTTTTGCATTCAATTAAACTTTTTAATCCCTACAAAATATGAAATATTTTTGGGGGACATTACTATCCCTTTAAGCCACTGGATAATGGAGAGGTCTCAAAGCAATGCGCTGGACACCACTTCAGCATCCATGGGGTTAAGATAATACTTAGTTTTATCTTTATGTTATTTTGTAGGCATTAAAAAAACCTGAAGAACGATATAAGTCTTATCTCTCAAAACTTTATGGTCTGAGAGATATTCACAAGCAAAGTTTCCCCTCCAGCCCCTTTTACCTAGTGTAAGCCATCTCTTCTCAGATGTGGAATCCAGTCCATAGACCAGACAGATAACAGCAGGGGACAATCTTCTTCCTATGAGAACAATGAAAGCCCTGCCCCCCTTGACAAGTTTTTCAGGTTTTTCCCTTATCTTAATTGAAGATTGTCCCTCTCTGCAGTCTACCTGGGCACCTCCCTTCTAATCTGGCTGAGCAGTGTTACATCCGTAAAAGGGGCGGGAGGGGGATACTTTATCACTGAATTACTCTTGAACTACAACTCTGACAGAATTGAAATAATACTCTCCAAAGTCCAAATACTATGATAATTAATTAGAGCCACTTTTTTATGAAACATTACTATCCCTTTAAGCCTCTTTGCAAGTGAACTTGTTTTTCTTGGCACTGACACAAGCTTTGTGGCTGATACAAGTGACATTGATATAAGATTCATTTTGAAATTGAGCATTTTTTTTTTTTTTTTACAAGCGATATATTGATGTAACCATTTTAAAGCAGGCGACAATATGATGGTGTTATTTTGAGCAGCTCCATGTAACAGATGATATTTCGGTAGTGAACCCTGAAGTGCCACTGCATCCTGATTGAGGACGACTGGTGTAAACGTTATAACATTCTCTTTTCATATAAGGGCAACTTGCATTTACAAATAATAATGTCGCTATAACAGGAAGCCTTTAGAAGTAGAAAGCCATTCCTCTCTTCCATATAACAGCAAGTTAAGCTCGTTCCATAGGACTTCAGCAATAATATTTCCCAGTATTGTTTGTAATACAGACACTGCAATATATATATTTTTGTTATCCATACTTATATGTAGAGATGATTTCTCTGACTACCTGTATTTTATGAAGTGTATCACTATCTATATATATATAGATATATATATATATAACTGTGCTGTGTGTTTCTTTATCTGACTGGATTATTAAAGGAACAGTAACACCTAGGAATAGAGTTATATATAATGAAATAGTCTGCACTTCATGCTAGCGTCTGTACAACTTCTTTATTTGTTTTTTGAAGCCCAAAATCTTATCTTGCATATGATTTGGGGAGCCAGCATTTCTCAGTTTCCTGTTGGGCTATTTATATGAAGGTATCCAAAGGGTTAAACAGAGAACCACTCAGGTTGGATTTCTTCACTTAAATAGGCAATTGACAATAAATATAATTCGAGAACTTTATCTTTAATATGTATTGACACGCTACTTCACAGTAACGAATTGATCACAAGAATCAATCCTTCATATTTGTGCAAAAATATATCTATTTTATTAAAATGCAATATACAATGTATATATAAATATCAGCAACAATGAAATATATAAGTGACTAGCAATTATAATAGGTACACAGAAAATCAAACTACACTTATTATCATAAAGATTACCAGCGGTGCAAGGGTTAACCACACATAGGTATATTCAGAGGTAAAATAACAATAATTGCATTCAGCAGCATAGAACAGGTTAATTGATTGTTACAATTAATATAATACAGTTGGCTGCAGGGTATCTTAATAACTCTGCCCCAAAAACTGTATAGACTATGCCAATTATGATGTAAGGGGTATTGTGAGATGAATTAAATAATTCCTCTAACAATTCCTTGTATCATATATAAATAATAATTAAATTTAGGAAATAACTGGAATAGAATCCCAGATTTAAATCTCTATAATTTAATTATCTACTGAATTCAGTATTGAATACCTCTGAATAAAATATATAAATTGCAATTAATATAGTCAAACAAAGATTATATAAATAATCTACCAGAATTAATCCAGTAACATATGTCTATAAAGTAACCAACTTCAGGCAACATATATCATAATTATGACTACAGCAATATATATAAAACCTATAAGCACTCCAAGGGTTAATCCACACGTTTAAAACAGATGCCACACCCAGCAGTTATTTTGTCTATTGAGATAATACCTTCAATTACAAAATATAAGCCTGGCACATATACAAAGAACTTTAGAATGCACACCACAAATAAATAGACAAACAGCAGTTAGAGAGTTAATAATGAATTCCAAGAATTCCCTTGATTAAATATCAGCTATTATAATTTTACCAGAAACACAATATTCTAGACATACTCAAAATTATATTAACCAATATAAACAAGGATAAATATATCTCACTGCTATCTCTATTTTATGATCTCTCTGGTAAATTATAACAATAAATTAATTAATTAATTCTGCATAATTTCTTAATGACTATGCTAAATATATAGCAGATTATAATATTTTCCATAAAACTGGCCAGGCTTCTATGGACAAATATGTATATATATAATTTTCCTCAATTATCGAGGAAATATATTTATTTTGAAATTAGGCAAAATTAGAATAAATAAAATATAATTACCAGATCAATCAGTGTGGATTCTTGAAGTTATAAGATGTGGTCAGGAATTTGATCAGCAAAGCCTTCTTTTGTCAGGAATCACCCAGGAGTTCTTATTCAGGAAGTCACCAAGAGACCCTTTAACTAAGAGTATTTGCATTAATTTCACAAATTTTTCCTTATCAGTTATCCCCACCTTTGTTTGATGATTGGACAAAGATCCATCTCATTATACCGTGACATCACCAGTCAGACCTGATTGGATATTAATATATCCCTAATTATTCAAGGAATGTGGATAATCCCAGTCATGATGCTCTCAAGACTCTAGATGGCGCTCTTACTCTACTTTAGAATTTTACCTATAATCAGTTTTATGTCCTCAATGATGTATGTAAGAGGGCATTAAACGTCATATAAATTTGTCATTTTCCAGACGTTCTCATAGGGGAGTGCTTTTCTCATAAGATAAGACACTAAGAATGTCTGGCAAAACCCACTTTATCACCATAAATGTCAGATAGTTATTTCTCACTCATAGAGGCCCCTGACTATTTTAACAGGAGATAATTTGAACACATTTTAAACAGAATTTCAGCTAATTTCTACAATTAGAATTAACCCTGTATGGTCCCCCAGGACAAAGTCTCTGACATTCCAGAGCTTCAAGCAGCATAGCAATCTTGACATGATTATCCAGAATTGTCTGTAAATGGGCTGACACGGTATAAGAGCCTTTCCGACTACAACAGCAACAAGAACTAAGCATAATAAATTGGTTGTAGCACAAACAAAACTGGATAAATTCCACCTGAATAGGACAGTTGAAACGTGTTGATAAGCAAGTTTAGGATTAAAATTTAGGTATGTAACAGGTTAATAATGTGTTTTTACACATGCTAGCTGTAACTACAATATTTAATGTTCTATTAACCTATTTAATGTTCAGGAGTTAATGTTCCTTTAACGCAATGGAGATATAGCTATTTTCACTGCAGAGATGCTCAGCTGTTGGGCAGATGTATCAAGAGAGTTTCACACAAGAGGGCGCTGTGAATCATGACCAGATGCTTCTGATTTCAGGTTGATTCAAGGCAGGTATTTATACCAGTACTTATCAAAATGGTACCTTGATATTAACTAGTGTTGAGCGAGCATGCTCGGCCGATGCTCGGATCGGCTCGAGCATCGCTCTGCTCGGCACATGGCGGTACTCGTACGAGTACCGCATGTGCTCGCCCGCCATGTTCGGGTCTCCTCCCCGCACGTTTTGCGGCTGCTGCGCAGCCAATAAACGTGCAGGGAGGCTCTGACATCGGTGTAATGCCAGCAGCCATGTTGGCTGCTGGCATTACACTGATTGGCTGGCCAGAACCCGTGGTCGGGTGCTGTATAGCACCTGACCATCGAGTTCGGCTCAGTCTTAGCCAGGGAGAGCTGAGGATAGGAAGGGAAAGGCAGTGTAGGGAGGAAAAAAACCAAAATTGTGAAAAAAAAGAACCAAAAGTCCTTTTTAGGACTACTGTGTGTGGGGGCAGCAGGTTATTTTGTGTGGGGGGAAAAAAACAAACAAAAAAAATATATATATATTCTGTTTAGTGTGCAAAGTTGCAGATTAGAGCACATTCTGTTTAGTGTGCACAGTTGCAGATTAGAGCACATTCTGTTTAGTGTGCAAAGTTGCAGATTAGAGCACATTCTGTTTAGTGTGCAAAGTTGCAGATTAGAGCACATTCTGTTAAGTCTTCAAACTAAAATATCAAAGTCACATATTCCATTCAGTGTGCGTCGCCGCAGTTTAGCAGCACATTCTGTGTACTGTGCAGAGTTGCAGACTAGGAAGAAATACTGTTAAGTTTTCAAACTCAAATATTAAAGTCACATATTCCATTCAGTGTGTGTCACCGCCGTTTAGCAGCCTATTCTGTGTACTCTGCACAGTTGCAGACTAGGAAGAAATACTGTTAAGTTTTCAAACCCAAATATTAAAGTCACATATTCCATTCAGTGTGTGTCACCGCCGTTTAGCAGCCTATTCTGTGTACTCTGCACAGTTGCAGACTAGGAAGAAATACTGTTAAGTTTTCAAACTCAAATATTAAAGTCACATATTCCATTCAGTGTGTGTCACCGCCGTTTAGCAGCCTATTCTGTGTACTCTGCACAGTTGCAGACTAGGAAGAAATACTGTTAAGTCTTCAAACTAAAATATCAAAGTCACATATTCCATTCAGTGTGCTTCGCCGCAGTTTAGCAGCACATTTTGTGTACTGTGCAGAGTTGCAGACTAGGAAGAAATACTGTTAAGTTTTCAAACTCAAATATTAAAGTCACATATTCCATTCAGTGTGTGTCACCGCCGTTTAGCAGCCTATTCTGTGTACTCTGAACAGTTGCAGACTAGGAAGAAATACTGTTAAGTTTTCAAACTCAAATATTAAAGTCACATATTCCATTCAGTGTGTGTCACCGCCGTTTAGCAGCCTATTCTGTGTACTCTGCACAGTTGCAGACTAGGAAGAAATACTGTTAAGTTTTCAAACTCAAATATTAAAGTCACATATTCCATTCAGTGTGTGTCACCGCCGTTTAGCAGCCTATTCTGTGTACTCTGCACAGTTGCAGACTAGGAAGAAATACTGTTAAGTCTTCAAACTAAAATATCAAAGTCACATATTCCATTCAGTGTGCTTCGCCGCAGTTTAGCAGCACATTTTGTGTACTGTGCAGAGTTGCAGACTAGGAAGAAATACTGTTAAGTTTTCAAACTCAAATATTAAAGTCACATATTCCATTCAGTGTGTGTCACCGCCGTTTAGCAGCCTATTCTGTGTACTCTGAACAGTTGCAGACTAGGAAGAAATACTGTTAAGTTTTCAAACTCAAATATTAAAGTCACATATTCCATTCAGTGTGTGTCACCGCCGTTTAGCAGCCTATTCTGTGTACTCTGCACAGTTGCAGACTAGGAAGAAATACTGTTAAGTCTTCAAACTAAAATATCAAAGTCACATATTCCATTCAGTGTGCTTCGCCGCAGTTTAGCAGCACATTTTGTGTACTGTGCAGAGTTGCAGACTAGGAAGAAATACTGTTAAGTTTTCAAACTCAAATATTAAAGTCACATATTCCATTCAGTGTGTGTCACCGCCGTTTAGCAGCCTATTCTGTGTACTCTGCACAGTTGCAGACTAGGAAGAAATACTGTTAAGTTTTCAAACTCAAATATTAAAGTCACATATTCCATTCAGTGTGTGTCACCGCCGTTTAGCAGCCTATTCTGTGTACTCTGCACAGTTGCAGACTAGGAAGAAATACTGTTAAGTCTTCAAACTAAAATATCAAAGTCACATATTCCATTCAGTGTGCTTCGCCGCAGTTTAGCAGCACATTTTGTGTACTGTGCAGAGTTGCAGAATAGGAAGAAATACTGTTAAGTTTTCAAACTCAAATATTAAAGTCACATATTCCATTCAGTGTGTGTCACCGCCGTTTAGCAGCCTATTCTGTGTACTCTGCACAGTTGCAGACTAGGAAGAAATACTGTTAAGTTTTCAAACTCAAATATTAAAGTCACATATTCCGTGTAAGATGAAGAAGGCGGGTAAAAAGGGACGGGGAAGTGGACGTGATCCTGATAGTTCAGGGCGCGGGTCAGGACGCGGAGAAACTGTGCCTGGTGCCAGAGCACAAGAAAGAAAGACATCCACCATACCTAGCTTCATGTCTAATTTTACAGGGCGTCGCAGGACATCACTCTCGAGGTCCGACCACTGCGAACAGGTGGTCGGTTGGATGACAGCTGATACTGCTTCCAGTCGGTTAAGCACCACCCTGTCTTCCACCAAGTCCACTCTCAGTAGCCAAGAGTCTGGTCAACATAATCCTCACTCTGATCATCCTTCCTCCCACCATACACGGTCTGGTCAAAGAAGTGATCCCACACTGGGATATAGTGAGGAGCTCGTCTCATCACCAATCCTTCATTTGACCCTCTCTCCAAGCACGCTTGCAGAGGAACATGACATCTTGTGCCCTGATTCACAACCTCTAGAGGCTACCCAATCACAAGAAGATGACAGATGTGAACGGCATTTAAGGTCAAAGGAAGTAGTGGATGATGATGATGATGATGAGACACAGTTGCCATTAAATCAACCACTATTTCCGTCTCAAGACCTTGTTGAGGAGAATGTTATACAGTTGTCAATGACTGAGTATGTGGTGGGATCAAGACTTGAGGAGGATGATCAGAGTGAGGAAGTGGAGGAGGACTTGGTGGACGATGAGGTGACTGACCCCACCTGGGAAGGTGTAGAGCCGAGCGATGACAGCAGTCCTGAGGGTGAGCCATCTGCAGCACCGCAACAGGCTGGAAGAGGCAGTGGTGTGGCTACAGAAAGAAGGTGGACCGCACCAAACCGGCCCGCAAATGTTCCACGGAGCACCCCCTTGCGTAAATCTACCTTGCCAAAGGGTAGGTGTTCCGCGGTATGGCGTTTTTTTAAGGAAAGTGCGGACGACAAAAGAATTGTAGTTTGCAACCTGTGCCACACCAGAATGAGCCGAGGCATGAACACTAGAAACCTCACCACCACCAGCATGATCCGACACATGGCATCCAAGCACCGTAGTAAGTGGGAGGAACGCCTGGATCGCCCATCTGTGTCTGCAGGCCACACCACTGCCTCCTCTTCCCCTGTTTTCGGTGCCGGCCAATCGCCTGTCGAAGGCGCAGGCCTGCATACCTCCCGCCCTGCACCTGTACCATCTGAAGCACCATCAGCGACCACATCCACTTCCCTGTCCCAGCGCAGCGTCCAAATGTCGTTACCCCAGGCATTTGAGCGCAAGAGAAAGTACCCAGCCACCCACCCACAGGCCATAGCACTAACCTCACACCTTTCCAAATTACTGGCCATCGAAATGCTGCCATTTAGGCTTGTGGACACTGAGTCCTTCCGCAGCCTGATGGCAGCAGCTGTCCCTCGGTACGCGGTCCCCAGCCGCCACTACTTTTCCCGGTGTGCCATCCCCGCATTACACCACCATGTGTCCCGTAACATCACCCGTGCCCTGACCAACGCAGTTACTGGGAAGGTCCACTTAACGACTGACACATGGACAAGTGCTTGTGGCCAGGGACGCTACATTTCCCTGACGGCACACTGGGTGAATGTCGTGGAGGCTGGGAGCGACTCGGACCCTGGGATGGCACGGGTGCTACCCACGCCGAGGATTGCTGGCCCTACCTTCATCAGGGTTTCCGCCAGCACCTACGTTATTGGCTCCTCCTCCTCCGTTTCCACCTCCGAATTCTCTACACGCAGCGCCACTCCCCCATCAGCCAGTAGCTGGAAGCAGTGTAGCACTGCAGTGGGGAAGCGTCAACAGGCCGTGCTGAAGCTGATCTGCCTTGGGGACAAACAGCACACGGCCTCAGAGCTGTTGCAGGGGATTAGTCACCAGACCGAGCAGTGGCTCTCGCCACTCAACCTGCAACCAGGCATGGTTGTGTGTGATAATGGGCGTAACTTGGTGGCGGCTTTGGAGCTCGGCAAGCTCACACACGTACCATGCCTAGCGCATGTATTTAATTTAGTGGTGCAGCGATTTCTAAAAACCTACCCCAATGTGCATGATCTCTTGACCAAGGTGCGCCGCGTGTGTGCACATTTCCGTAAGTCATCTACAGCTTCGGCCGGCCTGTTGAAGCTGCAGCAGCGCTTACAATTGCCAGCTCACCGGCTGCTGTGTGACGTGAGCACGCGCTGGAACTCCACCTTCCACATGTTGGCCCGGCTTTGTGAGCAGCAGAGGGCAGTAGTGGAGTACCAGCTGTTACACGGTCGTCGCCTCTCCGTTCAACTTCCTGTAATCAGAAGTGAGGAGTGGGAATGGATGTCAGACCTCTGCGAGGTTTTACGCAATTTTGAGGAATCGACACAGATGGTGAGCGGCGATAACGCTATTATCAGTGTAACCATCCCACTTCTGTGTCTACTGAAACGCTCGCTGCTCACAATTAAAACCGACGCTTTGCATGTGGAAGAGGTGGAAATGGGGGAGGAAGAGCTTACACAAGGTGATAGCCAGAGCACCCTCACTTCGTCTTCTCAGCGACAATTGGAGGAGGCGGAGGAGGAGGAGGAGGAGGAGGAAGACACGGTTGCCTCCGCTACAGAGGGTAGCCATGGAACTTTAGTTCCATCTCTTCAGCGTGGGTGGGCAGAAGAGGAGGAAGAGGATGAGGATATTGAGAGTCATCCTCCTGGTGAGGACAGCGAAATCTTGACTGTTGGTACTCTGGCACACATGGCTGACTTTATGTTAGGCTGCCTTTCCCGTGACCCACGCGTTATACGCATTTTAAACAACACGGATTACTGGGTGTTCACCCTTCTGGACCCCCGCTACAAAGAGAATTTCTCATCTCTCATTCCTCCGGTGGAGAGGACAAGCAAAATGGTGCAATACCAGAAGGTTCTTGTTGAAAAATTGCTCCAAAATTTTCCATCTGACAACGCTGGCGGCAGAGTACGTGCTACCTTGGCCAACAGAGAAGGGGAGAAAAGGGGAGCACACAGCAGTTCCGAGAAAGGCAGGGCAACACTCTCCAAGGCGTGGGACACCTTCATGACACCCCGCCAGCACCCTCACCCTGATGCGCAGCCTAGTGTCACAAGGAGGGAAAAGTTTTGGAAGATGGTGAAGGAGTACGTAGCAGACCGTGTCAGCGTCCTCAATGATCCCTCTGTGCCTTACAACTACTGGGTGTCCAAGCTGGACACGTG
Organism: Rhinophrynus dorsalis; assembly: GCA_037306005.1. NCBI lineage: Eukaryota > Metazoa > Chordata > Amphibia > Anura > Rhinophrynidae > Rhinophrynus > Rhinophrynus dorsalis. The sequence goes on along the minus strand of CM074721.1, from coordinate 516,468,527 downwards.
GTATGAACTGGCACTCTACGCCTTGGAGGTGCTGGCCTGCCCTGCCACCAGCGTTCTGTCTGAGCGGGTATTTAGTGCTGCTGGTGGCATCATAACAGATAAGCGTATCCGCCTTTCCACCGACAATGCTGATAGGTTGACACTTATAAAAATGAACAAGGCCTGGATTTCCCCTGACTTCTCCACTCCACTGGAGGAAAGCCCCGGGGGAACATAAACTCACTTTATATATGTTATTTACAATGATGTGAATACTCTGTATTCCCATTCACCCCTTCCACCCAAAAAACGGGTATATGGTTGACTCTTAATCTTCTCATCCTCCTCCTCCTCTTCCATATGCCCTGGGATATAATTTTTATATAGGGCCAGCTCACCAGCGGGCCCTGTGATATAATTTTTATATAGGGCCAGCTCACCAGCGGGCCCTGTGATATAATTTTTATATAGGGCCAGCTCACCAGCGGGCCCTGTTTGACAATTTTTATATAGGTCAGCTCACCAGCGGGCCTTCTCATATAATGTTTTATTGGGTCAGCTCTCTAGCGGGCCCTCTCATATAATGTTTTATAGCGTCAGCTCACTAGCAGGCCTTCGCATATAATGTTTAGGATGGTCAGCTCTGCAGCAGACCCTCACCCATAATGTTTTAGATGGTCAGCTCAGCGCACGTTTCCCTCTTAATCATGTCCTCAGTTCAATAAAATCAAGGAAATTTTTGGGAGAATTTGCCTCTGCGCACGTTTCCCTCTTAATCATGGCCTCAGTTCTGAAAATCAAGGACATTTTTGGGAGAATTTGCCTCTGCGCACGTTTCCCTCTTAATCATGGCCTCAGTTCTGAAAATCAAGGAAATTTTTGGGAGAATTTGCCTCTGCGCACGTTTCCCTCTTAATCATGGCCTCAGTTCTGAAAATCAAGGAAATTTTTGGGAGAATTTGCCTCTGCGCACGTTTCCCTCTTAATCATGGCCTCAGTTCTGAAAATCAAGGACATTTTTGGGAGAATTTGCCTCTGCGCACGTTTCCCTCTTAATCATGGCCTCAGTTCTGAAAATCAAGGAAATTTTTGGGAGAATTTGCCTCTGCGCACGTTTCCCTCTTAATCATGGCCTCAGTTCTGAAAATCAAGGACATTTTTGGGAGAATTTGCAGATGATATACAAGTAAATATACAGCAAATACTGTTTGGTAACAATTTTTCGCCTAAAGTCGTTTTTATTTTCCTTTTTGTGTGTTTTATGGTCAGTCTGTAAAAATGGCGTACTACGGGCGAAAGATCGTTCCCAGCAGCGATGTTGGAGTCCAAGATGCATCCAGACATCCTCCCTATGCTGTCCCTGAACCATTTCTGTGGTGTTTCCATCCTTTTCTGCCATTTTCCTATGGACCAGGCACCCTCCCCTCATCAGAGCAGGGGGTGCCTGGTGTAATGCTCGAGTCCTCCCATTGACTTCAATGGGGCTCGGGTGCTCGGCCGAGCACTCGAGCCTCAGGGGGTGCTCGGTCAGAGCACCCGAACACCCGAGCATTGGGGTGCTCGCTCATCACTAATATTAACCAACTGAGCACTCAAGTTACCTCAGCAGGCCCAAAACGCACTGTTTATTGATGCATTTTTGCACCTAAACCTGGGATGGAATCCCACGGTTCTCCAGGTATTAGAATACAACTCCAATCATCCTCTTCCATTCTTATAGTGCAACAACAATTGCTGAAGAGTCACAGGCTGCCCGCTCCTAAACAAGCACATATCTATAATGCTGATCTATGTGCAGTTCCATGGCTCTGGATTGTTATGTGCCAACATATTCCTTGGTGTTGTACAAAACATGACAATATCAAAACAAAACAGTGTAAAATACATGTAAAAACCAAAGCAAATAGAGAGATGGACCTGTTCTTGAGAGCTTACTGTCTTCTAGTTGGAGTCAAGGGGCAAGAGAAACAGGAACTGAAGGTAGAGTTATACTGTCGGGTAGATACAAACAACTGGAAGGTTGGCCACAGGGTAGGTATAGGTGCATAGAACAGAGACTTTGTTGGGATACAGTTGAACAAGATATCAGGACACAGAAAGATCTTATGTATTGTGGGGAAGGCTTCTTTAACCCGTTAACAAAGAGCAGTCAAAGGGTTAAAGAGATGAGTTTTTAGAGAGCATCTTGAAGGTTGAGGAGCTGGGCGAAAGTTTGAAGCAGTGGGGCACTGAGTTCCAGAACTAGGGAATGATGGGTGATGGGAGTTGTATTTCAGCAGCAGGAGGAAATCAACACATTGTCAATCCCTGTTCAATCACTCATCAGTGATGATGTCCTATCTGCTATTCGTTGGCTATGGATGACTAGAGTTGAAGCCCACCAATGGCTGGAGAGCTACTGGTTGCCCATTCATATTTTCTTTTGCAGGCTGGAAAATTATAAATAAATACATTTTTTCTTGATCAGTTCAGTCCAAAACTCCCTTCACTTATGTGCAAGAATGTGGAGTATCCATATATTGATAAATTCTTGATTTTCAATCAAATTGACTTGCTCTGTAGTGTTGCAGTTTCTGAAAGGAGACAGAGGGTGGCAGTATACATTCAAAGAAAAGGACATAACCACTGAGATTTTAGTATCAAGATAATCCTGATAATAATTATCATAGGGCACTACACTGAGCTGATAATGATCATAATGCACTGTATAATGATACCAAGTATCTAAACAATGATAATGATCATATTGAACTGTATAATGATACCAAGTATCTACACACTGAAATTGATCACATCATAAAAGATGATACTGATTAACTACACAATGATAATGATCACGCTGCACTGTATAATGATACTGAGTATCTACACACTGATAATGATCGCACTGCACTGTATAATGGTACTGAGTATGTACACACTGATAATGATCACACTGCACTTTATAATAGTACTGAGTATCTACACACTGATACTGATCACACTGCACTGTATAATGGTACTGAGTATCTACACACTAATAATGATCACACTCCCCTGTATAATGGTACTGAATATCTACACACTGATAATGATCACACTGCACTGTATAATGGTACTGAGTATCTACACACTGATAATGATCACACCGCACTGTATAATAGTACTGAGTATCTACACACTGATAATGATCACACTGCACTTTATAATTGTACTGAGTATCTACACACTGATAATGATCACACTGCACTGTATAATGGTACTGAGTATCTACACACTGATAATGATCACACTGCACTGTATAATAGTACTGAGTATCTACACACTGATAATGATCGCACTGCACTGTATATTAGTACTGAGTATCTACACACTGATAATGATCGCACCGCACTGTATAACGGTACTGAGTACCTACAAACTGACCACACTGCACTGTATAATGGTACTGAGTATCTACACACTGATAATGATCACACTGCACAGTATAATGGTACTGAGTATCTACACACTGATAATGATCGCACTGCACAGTATAATGGTACTGAGTATCTACACACTGATAATGATCAGACTACACAGTATAATGGTACTGAGTATCTTCACACTGATAATGTTTGAACCGCATTGTATAATGGTACCGAGTATCTACACACTGATAATGATCACACCGCACTGTATAATGATACCGAGTATCTACACACTGATAATGATCGCACCGCACTGTATAATGGTACCGAGTATCTACACACTGATACTGATCACACTGCACTGTATATTAGTAGTGAGTATCTACACTCTGATAATGATCGCACTGCACTGTATAATAGTACTGAGTATCTACACACTGATAATGATCACACTGCACTGTATAATGGTACTGAGTATCTACACACTGATAATGATCACACCGCACTGTATAATGGTACTGAGTATCTATACACTGATAATGATTACACTGCACTGTATAATGGTACTGAGTATCTACACACTGATAATGATCACACCGCACTGTATAATGGTACCGAGTACCTACACACTGATAATGATCACACCGCACTGTATAATGGTACTGAGTATCTATACACTGATAATGATTACACTGCACTGTATAATGGTACTGAGTATCTACACACTGTTAATGATCACACCGCACTGTATAATGGTACCGAGTACCTACACACTGATAATGATCACACTGCACTGTATAATGGTACTGATATCTACACACTGATAATGATCGCACTGCACAGTATAATGTTACCGAGTATCTACACACTGATAATGATCACACCGCTCTGTATAATGGTACTGAGTATCTACACACTGATAATGATCACACCGTGCTGTATAATGTTACCGAGTATCTACACACTGATAATGATCACAGTGCACTGTATAATGGTACTGATATCTACACACTGATAATGATCACACTGTACTGTATAATGGTACTGAGTATCTACACACTGATAATGATTACACTGCACTGTATAATGGTACTGAGTATCTACACAATGATACTGATCACACTGCATTGTATAATGGTACTGAGTATTTACTCATTGATAATATTAATACTGCACTGTACAGGGATTAAAATGCTGAACAAAGAGTTGCTCTAGCAGTGAAGTGGTTAAAGGGATCACCTCCTGAAGCTGGCACACCTGTGCCAGATTTCACACAGATCTCCTGCAGTAGGTGTATAGGGGAGTGGCCTGGACCTCTCTCTCCACAATGGTGTGATCTAGGGCCATCCCCCCGCCCTACACATCTCACCATGGTGACTCCCTGTTCTAACAGAAGGTGTGGATGAACCAGTGCCAGCTGGCACCAGTCCTCTGTTAGGCAGTTACTATATACCTTAGAGTTTCTCACACATCATGTTAGACCTGGGATTGCCTTAGTTCAGTGTTTGCTGGGTGGGGAGGGGGTTTTTGGGTCAAGAGTGGGACTAGAACAGTGTTGTCCAATCTAATGCCCTGAGGCCATTTGGAGTCCTTGCACATGGTCAGTCTGGATACCTCTTTGGTACTCAAATGGTTAAATGTGGCTTGCCGCAAAACATAATACTTATCTGAGTTTTGGCAAACTTCCTTACACATGGCTCCCTCCCTGTAGTGTTGTAGTTTCTCAAAGGAGACAGAGGGTGGCAGTATACCTTCAAAGAAAAGGACATAACCACCGAGATTTTAGTATCAAGATAATCCTGATCATAATTATCATCGGGCACTGCACTGAGCTGATAATGATCATAATGCACTGTATAATGATACCAAGTATCTACACAATGATAATGATCATATTGAACTGTATAATGATACCAAGTATCTACACACTGAAATTGATCACATCATAAAAGATGATACTGATTAACTACACAATGATAATGATCACACTGCACTGTATAATGGTACTGAGTATCTACACACTGATAATGATCACACAGCACTGTATAATGGTACTGAGTATATACACACTGATAATGATCACACTGCACTGTATAATGGTACTGAGTATCTACACACTGATAATGATCGCACCGCACTGTATAATGGTACCGAGTATCTACACACTGATAATGATCACTCTGCACTGTATAATGGTACTGAGTATCTACACACTGATAATAATCACAATGCACTGTATAATGGTACTGAGTATCTACACACTGATAATGATCACACTGCACTGTATAATGGTACTGAGTATCTACACACTGATAATGATCACACTGCACTGTATAATGGTACTATCGACACACTGATAATGATCACACTGCACTGTATAATGGTACCGAGTATCTACACACTGATAACTATCACACTGCACTGTATAATGGTACTGAGTATCTACACACTGATACTGATCACACTGCACTGTATAATGGTACTGAGTATCTACACACTGATAATGATCACACTGCACTGTATAATAGTACTGAGTATCTACACACTGATAATGATCACACTGCACTTTATAATTGTACTGAGTATCTACACACTGATAATGATCACACTGCACTGTATAATGGTACCGAGTATCTACACACTGATAACTATCACACTGCACTGTATAATGGTACTGAGTATCTACACACTGATAATGATCACACTGCACTGTATAATGGTACTGATTATCTACACACTGATACTGATCACACTGCACTGTATAATGGTACTGAGTATCTACACACTGATAATGATCACACTGCACTGTATAATGGTACTGAGTATCTACACACTGATAATGATCACACTGCACTGTATAATAGTACTGAGTATCTACACACTGATAATGATCACACTGCACTGTATAATGGTACTGAGTATCTACACCCTGATAATGATTACACTGCACTGTATAATGGTACTGAGTATCTACACACTGATACTGATCGCAATGCACTGTATAATGGTACTGAGTACCTACAAACTGATAATGATCACACTGCACTGAAAAATGGTACTGAGTATCTACACACTGATAATGATCACACTGCACTGTATAATGGTACTGAGTATCTACACACTGATAATAATAACACTGCTCTGTATATTAGTAGTGAGTATCTACACACTGATAATGATCACACTGCACAGTATAATGGTACTGAGTATCTACACACTGATAATGATCGCACTGCACAGTATAATGGTACTGAGTATCTACACACTGATAATGATCACACTGCACTGTATAATGGTACTGATATCTACACATTGATAATGATCACACTGCACTGTATAATGGTACTGAGTATCTACACACTGATAATGATCACGCGGCGATGTATAATGGTACTGATATCTACACACTGATAATGATCACACTGCACTGTATAATGGTACCGAGTATCTACACAATGATACTGATCACACTGCATTGTATAATGGTACTGAGTATTTACTCATTGATAATATTAATACTGCACTGTACAGGGATTAAAATGCTGAACAAAGAGTTGCTCTAGCAGTGAAGTGGTTAAAGGGATCACCTCCTGAAGCTGGCACACCTGTGCCAGATTTCACACAGATCTCCTGCAGTAGGTGTATAGGGGAGTGGCCTGGACCTCACTCTCCACAATGGTGTGATCTAGGGCCATCCCCCCGCCCTACACATCTCACCATGGTGACTCCCTGTTCTAACAGAAGGTGTGGATGAACCAGTGCCAGCTGGCACCAGTCCTCTGTTAGGCAGTTACTATATACCTTAGAGTTTCTCACACATCATGTTAGACCTGGGATTGCCTTAATTCAGTGTTTGCTGGGTGGGGAGGGGGTTTTTGGGTCAAGAGTGGGACTAGAACAGTGTTGTCCAATCTAATGCCCTGAGGCCATTTGGAGTCCTTGCACATGGTCAGTCTGGATACCTCTTTGGTACTCAAATGGTTAAATGTGGCTTGCCGCAAAACATAATACTTATCTGAGTTTTGGCAAACTTCCTTACACATGGCTCCCTCCCTGTAGTGTTGTAGTTTCTCAAAGGAGACAGAGGGTGGCAGTATACCTTCAAAGAAAAGGACATAACCACCGAGATTTTAGTATCAAGATAATCCTGATCATAATTATCATCGGGCACTGCACTGAGCTGATAATGATCATAATGCACTGTATAATGATACCAAGTATCTACACAATGATAATGATCATATTGAACTGTATAATGATACCAAGTATCTACACACTGAAATTGATCACATCATAAAAGATGATACTGATTAACTACACAATGATAATGATCACACTGCACTGTATAATGGTACTGAGTATCTACACACTGATAATGATCACACAGCACTGTATAATGGTACTGAGTATATACACACTGATAATGATCACACTGCACTGTATAATGGTACTGAGTATCTACACACTGATAATGATCGCACCGCACTGTATAATGGTACCGAGTATCTACACACTGATAATGATCACTCTGCACTGTATAATGGTACTGAGTATCTACACACTGATAATAATCACAATGCACTGTATAATGGTACTGAGTATCTACACACTGATAATGATCACACTGCACTGTATAATGGTACTGAGTATCTACACACTGATAATGATCACACTGCACTGTATAATGGTACTATCTACACACTGATAATGATTACACTGCACTGTATAATGGTACCGAGTATCTACACACTGATAACTATCACACTGCACTGTATAATGGTACTGAGTATCTACACACTGATACTGATCATACTGCACTGTATAATGGTACTGAGTATCTACACACTGATAATGATCACACTGCACTGTATAATAGTACTGAGTATCTACACACTGATAATGATCACACCGCACTGTATAATGGTACTGAGTATCTACACACTGATAATGATCACACTGCACTTTATAATTGTACTGAGTATCTACACACTGATAATGATCACACTGCACTGTATAATGGTACCGAGTATCTACACACTGATAACTATCACACTGCACTGTATAATGGTACCGAGTATCTACACACTGATAACTATCACACTGCACTGTATAATGGTACTGAGTATCTACACACTGATAATGATCACACTGCACTGTATAATGGTACTGATTATCTACACACTGATACTGATCACACTGCACTGTATAATGGTACTGAGTATCTACACACTGATAATGATCACACTGCACTGTATAATGGTACTGAGTATCTACACACTGATAATGATCACACTGCACTGTATAATAGTACTGAGTATCTACACACTGATAATGATCACACTGCACTGTATAATGGTACTGAGTATCTACACCCTGATAATGATTACACTGCACTGTATAATGGTACTGAGTATCTACACACTGATACTGATCGCAATGCACTGTATAATGGTACTGAGTACCTACAAACTGATAATGATCACACTGCACTGAAAAATGGTACTGAGTATCTACACACTGATAATGATCACACTGCACTGTATAATGGTACTGAGTATCTACACACTGATAATAATAACACTGCTCTGTATATTAGTAGTGAGTATCTACACACTGATAATGATCACACTGCACAGTATAATGGTACTGAGTATCTACACACTGATAATGATCGCACTGCACAGTATAATGGTACTGAGTATCTACACACTGATAATGATCACACTGCACAGTATAATGGTACTGAGTATCTACACACTGAGAATGATCACACTGCACAGTATAATGGTACTGAGTAGCTACACACTGATAATGATCACACTGCACTGTATAATGGTACTGAGTATCTTCACACTGATAATGATCACACTGCACAGTATAATGGTACTGAGTATCTACACACTAATAATGATCACACTGCACAGTATAATGGTACTGAGTATCTACACACTGATAATGATCACACTGCACAGTATAATGGTACTGAGTATCTACACACTGATAATGATCACACTGCTCTGTATAATGGTACTGAGTATCTTCACACTGATAATGTTCGCACCGCATTGTATAATGGTACCGAGTATCTACACACTGATAATGATCACACTGCACAGTATAATGGTACTGAGTATCTACACACTGATAATGATCACACTGCACAGTATAATGGTACTGAGTAGCTACACACTGATAATGATCGCACTGCACAGTATAATGGTACTGAGTATCTACACACTGATAATGATCACACTGCTCTGTATAATGGTACTGAGTATCTTCACACTGATAATGTTCGCACCGCATTGTATAATGGTACCGAGTATCTACACACTGATAATGATCACACCGCACTGTATAATGATACCGAGTATCTACACACTGATAATGATCGCACCGCACTGTATAATGGTACCGAGTATCTACACACTGATACTGATCACACCGCACTGTATAATGGTACTGAGTATCTACACTCTGATAATGATTGCACTGCACTGTATAATAGTACTGAGTATCTACACACTGATAATTATCATACTGCACTGTATAATGGTACTGAGTATCTACACACTGATAATGATCACACCGCACTGTATAATGGTACTGAGTATCTACACACTGATAATGATTACATTGCACTGTATAATGGTACCGAGTATCTACACACTGATAACTATCACACTGCACTGTATAATGGTACCGAGTATCTACACACTGATAACTATCACACTGCACTGTATAATGGTACTGAGTATCTACACACTGATAATGATCACACTGCACTGTATAATGGTACTGATTATCTACACACTGATACTGATCACACTGCACTGTATAATGGTACTGAGTATCTACACACTGATAATGATCACACTGCACTGTATAATGGTACTGAGTATCTACACACTGATAATGATCACACTGCACTGTATAATAGTACTGAGTATCTACACACTGATAATGATCACACTGCACTGTATAATGGTACTGAGTATCTACACCCTGATAATGATTACACTGCACTGTATAATGGTACTGAGTATCTACACACTGATACTGATCGCAATGCACTGTATAATGGTACTGAGTACCTACAAACTGATAATGATCACACTGCACTGAAAAATGGTACTGAGTATCTACACACTGATAATGATCACACTGCACTGTATAATGGTACTGAGTATCTACACACTGATAATAATAACACTGCTCTGTATATTAGTAGTGAGTATCTACACACTGATAATGATCACACTGCACAGTATAATGGTACTGAGTATCTACACACTGATAATGATCGCACTGCACAGTATAATGGTACTGAGTATCTACACACTGATAATGATCACACTGCACAGTATAATGGTACTGAGTATCTACACACTGAGAATGATCACACTGCACAGTATAATGGTACTGAGTAGCTACACACTGATAATGATCACACTGCACTGTATAATGGTACTGAGTATCTTCACACTGATAATGATCACACTGCACAGTATAATGGTACTGAGTATCTACACACTAATAATGATCACACTGCACAGTATAATGGTACTGAGTATCTACACACTGATAATGATCACACTGCACAGTATAATGGTACTGAGTATCTACACACTGATAATGATCACACTGCTCTGTATAATGGTACTGAGTATCTTCACACTGATAATGTTCGCACCGCATTGTATAATGGTACCGAGTATCTACACACTGATAATGATCACACTGCACAGTATAATGGTACTGAGTATCTACACACTGAGAATGATCACACTGCACAGTATAATGGTACTGAGTAGCTACACACTGATAATGATCACACTGCACTGTATAATGGTACTGAGTATCTTCACACTGATAATGATCACACTGCACAGTATAATGGTACTGAGTATCTACACACTAATAATGATCACACTGCACAGTATAATGGTACTGAGTATCTACACACTGATAATGATCACACTGCACAGTATAATGGTACTGAGTATCTACACACTGATAATGATCACACTGCTCTGTATAATGGTACTGAGTATCTTCACACTGATAATGTTCGCACCGCATTGTATAATGGTACCGAGTATCTACACACTGATAATGATCACACTGCACAGTATAATGGTACTGAGTATCTACACACTGATAATGATCACACTGCACAGTATAATGGTACTGAGTAGCTACACACTGATAATGATCGCACTGCACAGTATAATGGTACTGAGTATCTACACACTGATAATGATCACACTGCTCTGTATAATGGTACTGAGTATCTTCACACTGATAATGTTCGCACCACATTGTATAATGGTACCGAGTATCTACACACTGATAATGATCACACCGCACTGTATAATGATACCGAGTATCTACACACTGATAATGATCGCACCGCACTGTATAATGGTACCGAGTATCTACACACTGATACTGATCACACCGCACTGTATAATGGTACTGAGTATCTACACTCTGATAATGATTGCACTGCACTGTATAATAGTACTGAGTATCTACACACTGATAATTATCATACTGCACTGTATAATGGTACTGAGTATCTACACACTGATAATGATCACACCGCACTGTATAATGGTACTGAGTATCTACACACTGATAATGATTACATTGCACTGTATAATGGTACCGAGTATCTACACACTGATAACTATCACACTGCACTGTATAATGGTACCGAGTATCTACACACTGATAACTATCACACTGCACTGTATAATGGTACTGAGTATCTACACACTGATAATGATCACACTGCACTGTATAATGGTACTGATTATCTACACACTGATACTGATCACACTGCACTGTATAATGGTACTGAGTATCTACACACTGATAATGATCACACTGCACTGTATAATGGTACTGAGTATCTACACACTGATAATGATCACACTGCACTGTATAATAGTACTGAGTATCTACACACTGATAATGATCACACTGCACTGTATAATGGTACTGAGTATCTACACCCTGATAATGATTACACTGCACTGTATAATGGTACTGAGTATCTACACACTGATACTGATCGCAATGCACTGTATAATGGTACTGAGTACCTACAAACTGATAATGATCACACTGCACTGAAAAATGGTACTGAGTATCTACACACTGATAATGATCACACTGCACTGTATAATGGTACTGAGTATCTACACACTGATAATAATAACACTGCTCTGTATATTAGTAGTGAGTATCTACACACTGATAATGATCACACTGCACAGTATAATGGTACTGAGTATCTACACACTGATAATGATCACACTGCACAGTATAATGGTACTGAGTATCTACACACTGAGAATGATCACACTGCACAGTATAATGGTACTGAGTATCTTCACACTGATAATGATCACACTGCACAGTATAATGGTACTGAGTATCTACACACTAATAATGATCACACTGCACAGTATAATGGTACTGAGTATCTACACACTGATAATGATCACACTGCACAGTATAATGGTACTGAGTATCTACACACTGATAATGATCACACTGCTCTGTATAATGGTACTGAGTATCTTCACACTGATAATGTTCGCACCGCATTGTATAATGGTACCGAGTATCTACACACTGATAATGATCACACTGCACAGTATAATGGTACTGAGTATCTACACACTGATAATGATCACACTGCACAGTATAATGGTACTGAGTAGCTACACACTGATAATGATCGCACTGCACAGTATAATGGTACTGAGTATCTACACACTGATAATGATCACACTGCTCTGTATAATGGTACTGAGTATCTTCACACTGATAATGTTCGCACCGCATTGTATAATGGTACCGAGTATCTACACACTGATAATGATCACACCGCACTGTATAATGATACCGAGTATCTACACACTGATAATGATCGCACCGCACTGTATAATGGTACCGAGTATCTACACACTGATACTGATCACACCGCACTGTATAATGGTACTGAGTATCTACACTCTGATAATGATTGCACTGCACTGTATAATAGTACTGAGTATCTACACACTGATAATTATCATACTGCACTGTATAATGGTACTGAGTATCTACACACTGATAATGATCACACCGCACTGTATAATGGTACTGAGTATCTACACACTGATAATGATTACATTGCACTGTATAATGGTACTGAGTATCTACACACTGATAATGATCACACTGCACTGTATAATGGTACTGATTATCTACACACTGATACTGATCACACTGCACTGTATAATGGTACTGATTATCTACACACTGATACTGATCACACTGCACTGTATAATGGTACTGAGTATCTACACACTGATAATGATCACACTGCACTGTATAATGGTACTGAGTATCTACACACTGATAATGATCACACTGCACTGTATAATAGTACTGAGTATCTACACACTGATAATGATCACACTGCACTGTATAATGGTACTGAGTATCTACACCCTGATAATGATTACACTGCACTGTATAATGGTACTGAGTATCTACACACTGATACTGATCGCAATGCACTGTATAATGGTACTGAGTACCTACAAACTGATAATGAGCACACTGCACTGAAAAATGGTACTGAGTATCTACACACTGATAATGATCACACTGCACTGTATAATGGTACTGAGTATCTACACACTGATAATAATAACACTGCTCTGTATATTAGTAGTGAGTATCTACACACTGATAATGATCACACTGCACTGTATAATGGTACTGAGTATCTACACACTGATAATGATCACACTGCACTGTATAATGGTACTGAGTATCTACACACTGATACTGATCACACTGCACAGTATAATGGTACTGAGTATCTACACACTGATAATGATCGCACTGCACAGTATAATGGTACTGAGTATCTACACACTGATAATGATCGCACTGCACAGTATAATGGTACTGAGTATCTACACACTGATAATGATCACACTGCACAGTATAATGGTACTGAGTATCTACACACTGATAATGATCACACTGCACAGTATAATGGTACTGAGTAGCTACACACTGATAATGATCACACTGCACTGTATAATGGTACTGAGTATCTTCACACTGATAATGATCACACTGCACAGTATAATGGTACTGAGTATCTACACACTAATAATGATCACACTGCACAGTATAATGGTACTGAGTATCTACACACTGATAATGATCACACTGCTCTGTATAATGGTACTGAGTATCTTCACACTGATAATGTTCGCACCGCATTGTATAATGGTACCGAGTATCTACACACTGATAATGATCACACTGCACAGTATAATGGTACTGAGTATCTACACACTGATAATGATCACACTGCACAGTATAATGGTACTGAGTAGCTACACACTGATAATGATCGCACTGCACATTATAATGGTACTGAGTATCTACACACTGATAATGATCACACTGCTCTGTATAATGGTACTGAGTATCTTCACACTGATAATGTTCGCACCGCATTGTATAATGGTACCGAGTATCTACACACTGATAATGATCACACCGCACTGTATAATGATACCGAGTATCTACACACTGATAATGATCGCACCACACTGTATAATGGTACCGAGTATCTACACACTGATACTGATCACACCGCACTGTATAATGGTACTGAGTATCTACACTCTGATAATGATTGCACTGCACTGTATAATAGTACTGAGTATCTACACACTGATAATTATCATACTGCACTGTATAATGGTACTGAGTATCTACACACTGATAATGATCACACCGCACTGTATAATGGTACTGAGTATCTACACACTGATAATGACTACATTGCACTGTATAATGGTACTGAGTATCTACACACTGATAATGATCACACTGCACTGTATATTAGTACTGAGTATCTACACACTGATAATGATCGCACTGCACTGTATATTAGTACTGAGAATCTACACACTGATAATGATCGCACTGCACTGTATATTAGTACTGAGTATCTACACATTGATAATGATCGCACCGCACTGTATAACGGTACAGAGTATCTACACACTGATAATGATCGCACCGCACTGTATAACGGTACCGAGTATCTACACACTGTTAATGATCACACCACGCTGTATAATGGTACCGAGTATCTACACACTGATAATGATCACACCACTCTGTATAATGGTACCGAGTACCTACACACTGATAATGATCACACCACGCTGTATAATGTTACCGAGTATCTACACACCGATAATAATCACTCTGCACTGTATAATGGTACTGATATCTACACACTGATAATGATCACGCGGCGATGTATAATGGTACTGAGTATCTGCACACTGATAATGATTACACTGCACTGTATAATGGTACTGATATCTACACACTGATAATGATCACACTGCACTGTATAATGGTACTGATATCTACACACTGATAATGATCACACTGCACTGTATAATGGTACTGATATCTACACACTGATAATGATCACACTGCACTGTATAATGGTACTGAGTATCTACACACTGATAATGATCACGCGGCGATGTATAATGGTACTGAGTATCTACACACTGATAATGATCACACCACACTGTATAATGGTACCGAGTATCTACACAATGATACTGATCACACTGCATTGTATAATGGTACTGAGTATCTACACACTGATAATGATCACACTGTACTGTATAATGGTACTGAGTATCTACACACTGATAATGATCACACTGCACTGTATAATGGTACCGAGTATCTACACAATGATACTGATCACACTGCATTGTATAATGGTACTGAGTATTTACTCATTGATAATATTAATACTGCACTGTACAGGGATTAAAATGCTGAACAAAGAGTTGCTCTAGCAGTGAAGTGGTTAAAGGGATCACCTCCTGAAGCTGGCACACCTGTGCCAGATTTCACACAGATCTCCTGCAGTAGGTGTATAGGGGAGTGGCCTGGACCTCTCTCTCCACAATGGTGTGATCTAGGGCCATCCCCCCGCCCTACACATCTCACCATGGTGACTCCCTGTTCTAACAGAAGGTGTGGATGAACCAGTGCCAGCTGGCACCAGTCCTCTGTTAGGCAGTTACTATATACCTTAGAGTTTCTCACACATCATGTTAGACCTGGGATTGCCTTAGTTCAGTGTTTGCTGGGTGGGGAGGGGGTTTTTGGGTCAAGAGTGAGACTAGAACAGTGTTGTCCAATCTAATGCCCTGAGGCCATTTGGAGTCCTTGCACATGGTCAGTCTGGATACCTCTTTGGTACTCAAATGGTTAAATGTGGCTTGCCGCAACACATAATCCTTATCTGAGTTTTGGCAAACTTCCTTACACATTGCTCCCTCCCTCTGCACTGTTCATGGCTCCTTCTTCCTTACACATTGCTCCCTCCCTCTGCACTGTTCATGGCTCCTTCTTCCTTACACATTGCTCCCTCCCTCTGCACTGTTCATGGCTCCCTCTTCCTTACACATTGCTCCCTCCCTCTGCACTGTTCATGGCTCCTTCTTCCTTACACATTGCTCCCTCCCTCTGCACTGTTCATGGCTCCTTCTTCCTTACACATTCCCCCCTCCCTCTGCACTGTTCATGGCTCCTTCTTCCTTACACTTTGCTCCCTCCCTCTGCAGTGTTCATGGCTCCTTCTTCCTTACACATTCCTCCCTCCCTCTGCACTGTTCATGGCTCCTTCTTCCTTACACATTGCTCCCTCCCTCTGCACTGTTCATGGCTCCTTCTTCCTTACACATTGCTCCCTCCCTCTGCACTGTTCATGGCTCCTTCTTCCTTACACATTGCTCCCTCCCTCTGCACTGTTCATGGCTCCTTCTTCCTTACACTTTGCTCCCTCCCTCTGCAATGTTCATGGCTCCTTCTTCCTTACACTTTGCTCCCTCCCTCTGCAATGTTCATGGCTCCTTCTTCCTTACACTTTGCTCCCTCCCTCTGCAATGTTCATGGCTCCTTCTTCCTTACACATTCCTCCCTCCCTCTGCACTGTTCATGGCTCCTTCTTCCTTACACATTGCTCCCTCCCTCTGCACTGTTCATGGCTCCCTCTTCCTTACACATTGCTCCCTCCCTCTGCACTGTTCATGGCTCCTTCTTCCTTACACATTGCTCCCTCCCTCTGCACTGTTCATGGCTCCCTCTTCCTTACACATTGCTCCCTCCCTCTGCACTGTTCATGGCTCCTTCTTCCTTACACATTGCTCCCTCCCTCTGCACTGTTCATGGCTCCTTCTTTCTTACACATTGCTCCCTCCCTCTGCACTGTTCATGGCTCCTTCTTCCTTACACATTCCTCCCTACCTCTGTACTGTTCATGGCTCCCTCTTCCTTACACATTGCTCCCTCCCTCTGCACTGTTCATGGCTCCTTCTTTCTTACACGTTGCTCCCTCCCTCTGCACTGTTCATGGCTCCTTCTTCCTTACACATTCCTCCCTCCCTCTGCACTGTTCATGGCTCCCTCTTCCTTACACATTGTTCCCTCCCTCTGCACTGTTCATGGCTCCTTCTTCCTTACACATTCCTCCCTCCCTCTGCACTGTTCATGGCTCCTTCTTCCTTACACATTCCTCCCTCCCTCTGCACTGTTCATGGCTCCCTCTTCCTTACACTTTGCTCCCTCCCTCTGCAGTGTTCATGGCTCCTTCTTCCTTACACTTTGCTCCCTCCCTCTGCAGTGTTCATGGCTCCCTCTTCCTTACACATTCCTCCCTACCTCTGTACTGTTCATGGCTCCCTCTTCCATACACATTGCTCCCTCCCTCTGCAGTCTTCATGACACCCAGTTCCCTGCACATTGCTCCCTCTCTGCACTGTTCATAGTTCCCTCTTTCCTGCACACTACTGCCTCCCTCTGCATTGTTCATGGTTACCTGTTCCCTGCACATTGCTTCCACCCTCTGCATTGTTCATGACTTCCGCTTTCCTGCACACTACTGCCTCCCTTTGCACTGCTCATGTTTACCTCTTCCCTGCACATTGCTCCCACCCTCTGCATGGTTCATGAATCCCTCTTCCCTACACATTGCTCCCTCCCTCTCTCTCTGCACTATTCATGGTTCCCTCTACCCAGCTCATTCCTTCCATTTTCTTCTTCATTGCTCCTTCTTCCCTGCTCATCCTTCCCTCTGCCCCTTTCATCACGCCCTCCTCCAATGGACCCTTACAACAGAGCCCAGTATGAAGAGTGAATAATAACAACTTTCAGTTGTGAAGAGGAAACCTGTACCAAAGCCACTGCCCCAGCCCGAAGATGCCAAGGAAAGAGACAGCAGACTAAGAGTAAGGAAAAAACTAAATGAAGAGGATAAAAGGGAAAGAAAAGAGAAGGGACAAAATAAAAACCAACACAGGAGGTGCCCAGAACTCGGAAGAGGTGGAGGCCATACTGAAACCAACTTTCAGAGCTGAATGCTCCACGGCAGCCCAGAGGGCAAACAATAGGGAAGCCTGTACTCAGTAAACCCATTAAACCCCTACCCCCAAAAGAATCACAGTAGGTGAGCCATGGTTGCCAAATGGCCAAGAATGAGTCCATCTTACTGAGTCTTAGAGTGTGAGAGCACTCGTAAGTCACTATATGAAAACGTTTGCAATGCCATTCATGCAGAGTGGGAGTGTGCAAGGATTTCCAATGGCCAGGGATAAGTGATTTGGCCGAAGTGAGCACAAAAAGGAGTAGGCGGTTATGTTGGGAACTAAGACGAACATGAGGGAGGGGTTAGATCAGTTGGAACTAGTAGGGTCATTATAGAGCCGAGGGCCTCAGCCACCACAGTCCAAAACGGAAGGATGAGTTTGCAGCTCAACCGGATATGGAATTGAGTTCTCTCAGCAGCACCAGCAAGTGAAGACAATTAGGAAACCTCTTAGCCAACCTGGAAGGTGTGTGGTACCACCAAGTAAGGAGCTTATAATTAACCTCTTTAGATTTTATGACGTGCGATTCTGCAAATTGTCTCTGGAAAATCCGGCTCCAGGACTACAGGGTCCAGGAAATGTATAAGTCCCGTACCCAGCCCACAAGAAAACATAGATTCCCTTGTGGAGAGGAGAAAGGGTATTTCTTGCTCTTAAAGGGACTTTGCCCCTGTTGTGTGTGCCTCCTCTTCCTCTCCCTGCAGGCTTTTAATGCTGCCTGGACACCTGGCTCATTCACCGTTGTGTGGTTCCAGTGCAGTAGTATTCTAGTTCCTGAAGTCTTCTCAGTGTTTGACCCCTTGTCTGACCATCCATTCTGGTGCTGACCTGTGGCTCTGTCTGACTATCCGCTCCATGTATGACCCCTGGCTTAGTCTGACTATCCAATCTGGTGCAGACCTGTGGCTCTGGCTTAGTACTAGCTCCGTGCTTGACCCCTGGCTTGTCTGACCATCTTTACTGGTCCTTGACCTGTGCCTTCGGCCTAGTCTACTCTATTCATGTGTGGGCTTTGTCGCTACCTAGTCTGGTCTAGCGAGTGGCCGGGTCATATCCCCGGCTCTAGACTCCTATATTGAGACCCTCCGAAGCAGTCTCCTATTCCTCGTAGAAACCCCTTGCTCCGGGTTAGGGCTGCTCTGTCACCTTATTGGTGCTCTGTCTTATTTCATATTACGTGCACCTATTTCAATAAAGGTGAAGTTACATTACAGTACTTGTCTCTTGCCTCGTCTTTGAGAACCATGACAAAAGCAAAAATTTGGGTCTGCAGATGAATATCAACAAAACACAAGTCATGTTTAACAAATGTACCATACCAAGTATAATCATAGTAGATGGACAAGAGCTAGAAGAAGAGGACAAGGATGTTTACCCTGGACAGGAAATACTTCAAACTTCCTCATGTAATCTGGTAGTCTCAGAACCAAGTATACACTGATCGTCACCCTGCCTTGTTCCACTGTCCCCCATTACTGATATTTGTTCAGTGGACCCCTTGTACTTCTTCAGGGTACCTGGGGTTCCACCGGCCATATTTTGGGAACCAGTGACATTATCATATGAGATAGACCATATATATTTAAAAAAATGTACTTTAATGGAAAACTAGCAAAGAACATATGCAGCATACATACATAGGCCAGATACATCGAGACAAACCCATCATACATGTATAATCCAAAACCAAGCATAAACTCCATATGAACTTCACTGGACATGGGTACCTCTCGATTCAAGAGAGGCTCTTAGGACAAAGGTATAACACTCCATGACACCCATTATAGAGACGAGAAGAAATATCATAAGAGAAAGGAAAACTAGTGACAGAAGACAAAGGACCAACAAGAGGAAAAACAGTGAAAGAAAGAAGAAACAGGAATAAATCATATCAGTTTTCAGGGAGAAATCATATCGGTTTAAAGTGAATAGAATCCTTGCCCACTGTGTAAAGTAAAAATAAATATACTTACATTTCATGGGATGAGCCCTTATCATTTGTACAGGTTTTGGATAGAACAATTCTCCTAAGATTGTTTTGAAATATTTGTCCATAGTAATAATACTTAGTGATATCCAAAATCCATCAGCTGGTCAGATGGAAAATGTTACAAACAGGTGCACCACTTAACTGCCAAAAACAATAGGACTGCTTGGATGTGGTAATAACTGACGTTTAATAAAAGGACAAGCACATTTTTTCAAGGGAAGTATAAAAAGAGCTAACACCTCTTAGTAATAACCTTCCACCTACCATACTATAGCCAGAAAATCCTAAAGCTCCTTATGAATCTTTAGTCAAGACCAAACATCTTCATTCAGTCTTGGATGATCTGTCCATGGAGGCAGACATGACAGTAGCTGACATTTTTTTAAACTGAAGCAGGCAGAGATTTTTAGCCTTACTTAAAGGGATAGTAATACTTCGTTTTTTCTTTATTTTATTTTGTAGGCATTAAAAAAACATGAAGAACGATATAAGTCTTATCTCTCAAACCTTTATGGTTTAAGAGATATTCACAAGCAAAGTTTCCCCTTCCGCCCCTTTTACCTAGTGTAAGCCATCTCTTCTCAGATGTGGAATCCAGTCCATAGACCAGGCAGGGGACAGTCTTCTTCCTGTGAGAACAATGAAAGCCCTGCCCCCCTTGACAAGCTTTTCAGGTTTTTTCCCTTATCGTAATTGAAGATTGTCCCTCTCTGCAGTCTACCTGGGCACCTCCCTTCTGGTCTGGCTAAGCAGTGTTACATCAGTAAAAGGGGAGGGAGGGAGAAAAACTAATAACTGTAAAGATACTGTGGAGCAGTGTAGTAGCTCTTGTTTTACTCTGCAGGAAAAACAGTACAATATATGTATTTTTGCATAAAAAAAGTTTACTGTTCTTTTAAGGACAAGAGGGATGTGTAGTACGTGGAGTTAAATGGATAGTAATGTTTCATAATAAAAGCAGGTCTAATTAATCATCATAGTATTTGGACTTTGGAGAGTGTTATTTCAATTCTGTCAGAGTTGTAGTTCAAGAGTAATTCAATGACAAAGTGTCCCCCTTCCACCCCTTTACTGATGTAACACTGCTCAGCCAGATCAGAAGGGAGGTGCCCAGGTAGACTGCAGAGAGGGACAATCTTCAATTAAGATAAGGGAAAAATCTGAAAAACTTGTCAAGGGGGGCAGGGCTTTCATTGTTCTCATAGGAAGAAGATTGTCCCCTGCTGTTATCTGTCTGGTCTATGGACTGCATTCCACATCTGAGAAGAGATGGCTTACACTAGGTAAAAGGGGCAGGAGGGGAAACTTTGCTTGTGAATATCTCTCAAACCATAAAGGTTTGAGAGATAAGACTTATATCGTTCTTCATGTTTTTTTAACGCCTACAAAATAAAATAAAGATAAAACAAAGTATTACTATCCCTTTAACATGAGCCTTATCCCCTTGGATGCTGAAGTGGTGTCCAACGCATTGCTTTGAGACCTCTCCATTATCCAGTGGGTTAAAGGGATAGTAATGTCCCCCCCCAAAAAAAATTCATATTTTGTAGGGATTAAAAAGTTTAATTGAATGCAAAAAAGTATCTCTCAAACAGCTACGGTTTGAGAGATATCTCCCTTTAATATTACCATGTATAGTGGACGGAATCTGAAGTCATCTGGTCCTTCATAAATCTACCTCTATGGACATGATGTCCAGAACTGAATGAAGATGACATTTCTTGAGCAAAGGTACAAAGGAAAAAATGTATAGGGGCCAGTAGGATTTTCTGGCCATAGTAAGCGGCTTCCTATTAAAAATACATTTGAGCAGGATTAGGCCATCATGTCTGGATAGTCATGGTAAATCTTCCTAGGACGGGAGACTAAAACTTACCAAAAAAAAATAGAAAATAGGAGAAATGTCTTCAAAGTGATTTATGTTTAAAGGTAAAGTGGATCAATTCTGCGGCAAACCAACTGCACCATAAGGGTAAATACAAATCTCCAATAGTTGTTGATTTATATTATTATTATTTTATTATTATCCTTTTTCATAAAGCCTCCACCCCATACAATAGGGAACAGACATGCTGAGACATAAAACAGTACAGACAGATTATAGAAAACAAAAGGATCAGGGGGCCCTGCTAGTGACAGCACACAGACTAGAGAAGGTAGACTAGGACACAGAAGGTGCAAGTACTACGGGCTGTAAGTGTCAACCACCACATGACCTACTGGTCAGTGGGTGGGAGATGGAAGTGTTTTTCAGTGCAGTGGTCAGGGCATGTAGTGGGTCTGTTTGGAAGAAAAAGGCTCAATGTGAGCAATGAGGTACTTATGGGGTTGTGGGAGAGAGTGATGTAGAAAGGATCTGGCCTTGTGATTAACGGTTATGGAGGTAGTTGATAGGCCTCCCTGAAGAGGGAAATTTTAATGGAGAGCCTGAAGGATGTGAGGGAGTCTGATGGGGAGTGTGATGGAATTCCAGAGCTCAGGTGCAGCACAAGAGAACCCATGCAGGAGGGAATGGGAGTATGTCATCAGAGTTGAAGTAAGTACTGTAAGTTACCACCATATTTTGAAATTAATTCTAAAGGATAATGGGAGCCACTTGTATAGAGGAGCTATGTGTCAAGTAGATTAGTTTGGTGGCATAGTTCTTATGAACTGTAATGGGGATAGTCGAGTGAGAGGAAGACTGGCTAATTAGGAGTGTGTTGCAGTAGCCGAGATTGGAATTAATGAAAGTTTGAGTTACAGTTTTGGTAGTATCTTGTAAGGGATGGTTTTTTGGTGATCTCCTCACGGTCAGTGGGGAGTTAATACTCTGCATTTAGGTTTGCAACAGCAGAGGGGCAGGCGCTGTAAGCCACGTAGTGTTTATGAGAGGCAGTTGGAGATATCTCCTATATTCAGTGTTATATAACCAAGCACATACGCATGCGTAGTTTTAGACAACTTAGGGCGTAGCCTGTATTTTAACCTGTAATCAAGACAACAGTGTTTAGAGCCATTGGAGACTAGGAAAGAGTGTACCTGGTCTCAAGTCGGAGAGGTAGAGTGTTGCTGTTTAGCCATTTGGGACGTCAGGTCTGTCGGGCTATTCACCTGTGTAACGATACTACGGAGTTTAGCGTGGAAAGGCTCTCTCACACTGATGTTCAGCTCCAGTAGATAGATAAGTACCTTTAAGTTGTTTTTTTTATATACACCAGAGTCGTGTGTCTCTCATACTGATGAAACTCTGGCAGATCTCTCACCCTTTTTATATCTTCCGGAGTTGGTATGCTTTCATACTTATGTGAACTCTGGCCATAACCTGTTTAATTATTGCATGTTTTAATAAACTGTAGTTCTAGTTTCACTGCAGTGTATGTTTTTTGTCTTATTCTGAAATTCCAAACTTCTATTTGTAACATATCTTGTGTGAGAAAAGGTTGAATTCTTGAGATGTTAAAGGAGGCAGCATTAGTTGAAATCTGACTGAATATGGGGAATGACAGATAGGGCAGAGTCAAAGGAGACCCCCAGGAAGTGTGACTTCAAGGTTGGTGTATGGTGGCGCTTTTACCAGTGCAGGAAATATCAGGGAAAAGGCTGGTTGAGGGAATATTATTAGTTTGGTTTTAGTTAGGTTGAGTTTAAATGTAGGGGGAATCCAGGAAGACACAGCTGAGACAGATATGCTGGACAGGAATGAAGGGGAGAGGTCTGGCAAGGAAATATAGATTTGGGTGTCATCAGCATACAGCATTCATGGCGAAACCCAAAGGAGTTTATTAGTATCCCAAGGCAAGAGGAATAGACTGAAAAGAGCAAGGGGCTCAGGACAAAACCTTGTGGTACTCCTACATACATTGGTAGGGGTGAAGAAGTGTAGCAAGAGTGATATACACTAAAGTAGCTGTTGGATAGGAATGATGAGAACCAAGAAAGCTGTGTCACAAAGTCCTAAAGAGTGGAGAGCTTGGAGGAGAAGAAGCTAATCCACTGTATCAAAGCAGGTGACAGATCGAGTAGCAGGGAGCAGTGGCATTTAAATTAGTATAGAACAAGCTGTTGGTCACTTTAGTAAGAGCATTCTTAGTGGAGTGACGTGGAATCCAGATTACAGGAGGTCTAACGGAGTGAGAGTAGAGGAATTTTGTGAGATGGTTGAATACAAGATGTCCCATACGTTTGGAGGAAAAAGGAATAGAGAAAAGAGCTGGTGGTTGGAGAGTGAGTTTGGGCCAAGAGAGGATTTCATTAAGTCATGCGTGATTAGTGCATGTTTGAGGGAGGATGGGAAGGTGCCAGTTGACAGAGCGTAAGGATTGGAGTTAGTGTTGGGATTGGGTCAAGAGGGCATGTGGTTGAATGTGAGCATGTAAAGAAGAGGGAAGCCTCATCCATTGTCACAGGGGAGAAGCAATTGTGTGTATGTAGGAGAAGGGAGAGGCATAAGCTGGTTGGAGGGGGGGAATGAAAGAGATGGAATTTCAAGTCTTATCCTGACATTGAAAATGGTGGCAGGATCTTGGACAGAGATGGTAGTGCAAAAGAGTTGTGTAGGTTGCATAAAAAATATTTAAAGGTTGAGACGGTATCACAGTGCCTGTGATTCCTGTCACTCTCATCTATGGCAGACACTGATTTGCTGAGTTGGTTTGGCCCACCCCCTGGTGACCTTTTTATACCTGGCTATCACTTCTGTCAGATGCCCTTTCGTGGTGTCTCTGAGCCAGTTATACTGTTGCTGTGTTCCTGTGTTCCGGATTCCTGTGTACCGATTCGGCTTGTCCTGACTATTCTCCAGTGTTCCTGCTTGTGTATGATCCGGCCCGTCTCACTACCACCCTTGGATCCTGACCCGGTTTGGCTGACGTTCCTGCTTGTGTATGACCCGGCTTGTATGACTACCTCCTACGTGCTCCGACCCGGCCTGGCTGACTTCCTGCTCCGAAGATCGACTTCCAGCTTGTTCCAGTGACCTGCGTTCCAGTTGTCGCCGCGACATTATTATCCGCTGTTCCAGTCTTTGTATGGCTGTCTTGCCTGGTGTTACCCCGATCAGTGCAGTGATTCTACCTGTGCAGAGCTGTGTGCTTGTATGCCTCACTCATACGGCAGAGCCTTGCTGTACCACTGAAAAGCCTCGAGTAAACGTGCCTTTTAACCCTAGCAGTGCTGCCTTGGTACCACTCTCGCTACTCAGTGTGAGCCTCGTTCACGGTGATACTCCTGCTGAGTTGGCCGCTCTCCGTCGGCAACTCTGTACATCCTAGCAGAGTATTCACATCCGTTGGGCCGGTTGGGCGCTTTTGGCTCTCTCTCTCTCATTGCAAATACTGGGCGATTCCGTTATACCGAGTAGTGGCAGGCAAAGGCTTCAGCTTCAGCAAATCCGGTAACTACACCCGTGGGGCTATTGGCTCTTGTACGTCATATGCCAGTGTCCGGTTGAATCCGAGGAGGCTTGGGAGCTCTTGCATTGCAGGCCGGTTCCAGCTACACCCGTGGGGCTATTTTCACTCGCACTAGCAGTAACAGTTCCAGTAGGTACGCCCGAGGGGGCTAAGCGGATTCCTGTTCTGCTTATTACTGAACACCGTAGCGAGGCAGTCCTGTATCCAGTCTATGGTGAATGTTGTCTCCAGCACAGCTTAATAACACCCAGGGCGTGCCAAACCTCCACATCTGAGACTGACTGTTATCAAGGACTTAACCCTCTGTGGTTATATGCCATTCTACTGCCTTATTTGTACATTTAATACATTTGTGCATTTACATTTGTATCTATCAGTCATCATTGCTGGTGTATATCAATCGCCACTAGAGGGCGGACCTTTGCCTTACCTTATATTCTAAATAAATTGTGTTTTATTTCACACACTGGTCTGAGAGTCTTTAAAAAAACGTTACAGACAGGGCAGTTGGGGCTAGAAGACAGATTCAATATTAGGGAGGCCAAGTAGAGGGCAGATCTGTAGGAACAGATAATTCATTTGTAGTTTGCAAAGCCTGCAGAGGATTGTGATTTCTTCCAGTGCTTTTCTTCAGTGCGTGAATGAGCTCTCATGGAGGTATTACTTTTGAGTTGGGTGCCAAGGTTGTAATGGTGTTCTGCTGAGACGGAATAGAGGTGCAGGGGAAGCCTTGTCAAAGTCTACCAATAGAGTGGTGTTGTAGACAGCAGTGACTTGTTTGGGACAAGTAAGAGCAGAAATGCGCTTATGGAAAGGTTGAAGGAGATTTGCTGCAGATCAAGGGTACACAGCTTTCTCCATAAGTTGTTGATCCTGGATTTTGAGATGAATTTGTGGGGTATGATGAGGGAGACGATTAGTAGATGGAGGTCAGAGAGCGTAAAAGGAACATTGGAGAAGTCAGAGACAAAGTAGAGATTTGTAAAGATCAGATAGAAGGCGTGATTGTCTCCATGTGTGGGAGAACTGGTCCAATGTGTGAGACTAAAGGAGGGTTTGAGGACAGATGAGATGTTGAGGTTATCTACAGAGATGCTGAGATTCTCCAGGATGAGAGTAGGGACATCAGATGATATAATATGAGGGAGATAGGAAGAAATTTGATCAAAGAAATTAGTAATTGGACCAGGGGGCTTTTAACCCCTTGAATGCTAGAGAGCTCTGACACATTGTGAAATGATGGGTATGGTTCAGTTGGTTTACTCCAGAATTGCATCATTTTAGCTTCTGGAATTCGGCCTCCGGAGCAGGACTGTGCAATGTCTGCTAAATGAACTCTTAGGGCCTCATGCAGGAACCTAATGTGGTATGATCCTGTAACAAACCATCTGCACCATCCTATCCTATATAATAATTTGCTAGGATGTTTGTCACGATGCAGTCATGCGCAGTAGAGACTGCCCACGTTCGGGCAGTCTCTACTGCTCATGATTGCATCGCGAGAGTGAGACGACGCAAGATTGCAATGCGTGGAGCAGTGAGGTAGCGGCCTCTTAACCCTTTGAGTGCCAGAGGTGTACACAACACATTGCAAAGCAATGCATTGCATACCCCTCTGGCACTCAAAGGGTTAACATTAGCCGGACCTTGGCCTGTGTACAGGCTTTTAGACTAATAGGGGATACATGAACATTTCCAGGGCCATTTATCCATACCTGGGAACTCTTCGGATCTGATAGGGAGACTAAGGTATTTTAACTTAATTATTGGTCTCTGAGGACAGAGAGTGATTCACTGGGTAAGCGAGATCTGTGGTAACACCACCCTCTTTCTCACCGGTTCTGTCCACTCCCCCACCTCATTCACCCATTTTTGGGACAAATCCCTTCCTTCCCTCATCTCAATCCCAACCATTTTTATGAAGCCCTGCCCTCATTGTGACATAATTTGGACACTCCTACCTGCTGTCAACTAAGTTCCCATGTATGCATTTAAACCCACTAATGCTGCAGAGGTCTCCAGGACAATTTAAAGGGCAACTACCATCTCCCCTGTGAGCACACCTGCCAGTGAAGATGGATCTGCATTGTGAGCGCTGACAGACCAAAGGGGACACAGTGTCAATGCTCACTGTGGCGCTACCCATATGCCAGTAGGGGTGTCAACATGAAGACCTTCAACTGCTCTAGACTACAATTCCCATCATCCCCAGCCATCCAAAGGCTGTCTGAGGATGATGAGAACTGTAGTCCTGAACAGCTGAAGGGCCTCAGTTTTCCATCCACTGCCACAGACCCTCTTGGAAGACCGCGCTCCATGACAGTCAAGTACTTTTGGGGTGTTTTCCAGATGAAGAGGGCAGTTTTCTGGAACCCCTATCTCCCCCAAGATACCTGATAGGAGCGGTTTTGGGGTAGACTTTTTATCAAGTCTTCTCCCATATGAGATAATTACCCTTTGACTCAGTGGATATCTGGGAATTTTTCTGCACTAGAATACATCTGGTTTATTGCACAACTGTATCTTATTGTATACAGGCCCTCCGTACACTGGAGAGCGGAACTAAGCAACAATTGAAAAAACAGCTCGTACTGTAATAACTGATGCAAACAAGTTTCACAATTACATATAGGATGTTCATTTGACGTTCACTCTGATCACAGATTGATTTCAGGTTTCATGATGGATGAGCAATGATTTCCTTTCTATCGTTCCTGCACTGCTGAGACCTGGGCAGCAGAGTAATTATCCTCAGCTCTAGCAAGAGGGTCACAATTAGAGGAGGTGCAAAGAGGGGAACTATTGGCCCAAATAAGTTCTAGATGGATCCCAGCAAAAATACTTTTGATATAGGGGGCCCAAAAACATGTTTGCACCAGGGACCTCAAATTACTTGGTTACTCCACTGGCGGAGAACATTGCTAACTTCAGTTCACAATCTGTGCTTTCTCCAAAGTACGACAGAATGCTAAACACTACAGGGACAACTGCCCATTGACAGGAAGTGACAGCTATGCTAGTTTTCAAGAAAATGGATGTCAAGCCCCAAGCCTTACTGTAGCCTTGTGCTACTAGAAAATGGAACTGCAGTTTCTGTTTGACATCAAAAAGAAAGGCTCAGTTGTCTCGTTAGTGCAGTGATTCCCATCTGCAGTGCTCAAGACACCCCACCAGGTCAGGATTTAACGATATCTCCAATTAAGCACAGTTAATGCAATCAAAATTACTGAGTTTCTGATTTCACTTTGGTGAGCAAAGAGTGATGTACTGAGAAAGTGACCTGTTGGTGTGTTCTGGGGTTAATGTGAGAATCACTGCACTAGTGTTGTGAACTCTGCACGGAGGCCATTTTCTTCTTGCCCAGCACAGGCATCATTCATCTCAGTTAGTGGGCAGTTCATACTCTATTTTGTGTTTTGAACTCTGTTCTCTAGTGCTTTCATTCAGGGGCTTTGTATTGTCTATGAAGGGTGCTGCCCAGTATGCAGGACACACATTTAAAGTATGAGGCTGTTCTGAGCAATCCTGGATACAGTCACCCTTGCAGGGAGATCTCAGGGACAGTAGCCTTTTGAAAATGGCCAACTAGGGTTCAAATGTTTTTGATATTGTAAATATGTTATTCTACAGAGGTCTCCAATGCATTGTGAAGAAGGTAGTAGTCAATTGTTGCTCCTTCAGCTGTTGAACACGATAATGGCTGGTTGTGGATGATGGGAGTTGTAGTCCCAAGAATTAATTTTAAAAATTCCTTCCTGACTCCAAATGGCAGGAGGTGATTTCCTTGGATCAACAACCTATCTACTGTGAAACCAGCTATCATAATTCTCTGTATTGTCATACCTGGGAACTTTGACTTCCCTGTGGGGAGTCCTGTGGTATCACTGGGGAGATAGATGAGGCAATTGGTGGCACAAAAATGGGAGGGGCTTAATAGTGAGTGGGGACAGGGCTTCATAGACATGAGAAAAGTGCTAGGAATAGGCTGGGGATGGAGGAGAAGTGGGCGGAGAATCAGTCTCTGCCCCGGAGACCAGGTAATCAACAGCAAAAACCAGAGTCTCCGGGGGCAAATCCAGAAAGTTCCCAGATATGAATATTGTTCTGACCTAGAAAGGTATCTTACTTTTTTTTTAACCCCTTAACGACCCTTAACGGTCATAGTACGTCAAGGGTTGATCTGACTGAACGACCCATGACGTACTATGACCGTCATGGAATTCCGGGCTCCCTCCACGGCTGCACGCCGTTCGGGGAGTCCGGAAGCAGCCGGTCGTTAAGGGGTTAAAGAAACTACAGCAATAACACTCTGAGAAAAACAATGCAGAGCAATGTGTTGCGTACCCCTCTGTCACTCAAAGGATTAATACTGTACAGTACAGTGATTAATACAGAGCTGTAATGATTTCCAAAATTAATGCAACATGCATTTTTCATGGGTCCCTTTTTTTAACCCTTTGAGTGCCAGAGAGGTATCCAACGCCTCAGCCCCCCTCCCCCAGCCACTCCTGTCAAAATCTCTGCATAGAGTTAGACATGCATCACACTGCCAGTCTTCTTTCTACAAGTCATCCCTGATATACACCACCTTCTCCCCTGTTCCTACTCCCTCCTGTTATTGCCTTCTCCTGTCAGCTGTCCCAGCAAAATCTCCTTCTTCCCTGCCCACCCCCCGTCTGGTCTCTCTCCCATAATCGGTGACTTCTCCCACTCCACCCTCACTCTGATGTTAGAGGCCTTCTTGCCCTGGCCACCCTACCATCATCACTGCCTTCTCCACTATTTGCCCTCAATCCCATGCTTACAGCCTTCTGCCATGTCTGCAGCTAGTTCTGCTCTCTTCCCATTTTCACTGACTGTCTTTCTCAATGTCCTGCACATTGAGCATATTACTTCTCCTTTACACAACAGTAGTCACAGCCTCCAAATCTCCCCCTCACCTCCTCCTTTTGCCTCCTTCAAATCACACTCAACTACCTTTGTATCCCACGTGTGCAAAAGCTCATTTTGTAAGCAGAAGGGGGGTAGGTGTCAACAAAGTAAGGGCTAAGGCCAAAGCTTACAACAACTGAGAACGCAGTGGACATGCGCGCATGGGGGAGGTGAATAGATGGGAGTGGGGAGAAGAAGCCTGAATGTGTTGCATACCCCTCTGGCACTCATATTGTTAAAAAAGAAAAGTATGCTAGCAGGTGAAAGATGTTTGCTACAGAAAATCTTAATGGCTTCCCTGAATGTCTCCCTTTCTCCAAGAGACAACATTGTCATTCAGCCCTGGATGCCACGTCCATGGAATTGGACGTGACATTTGTTGGCCGGACTGCTGAAAACAAGCTCCACCCACTGCATATGGTACTCTTAACCCATTATTATTATTGTTTTGGTGGATGTAGAAGAGATTTAAAGTTTGAGAAAAGGTGTTTTGGGTTAGAGGAAGTTTTAGAAGTTAGAGAGGAAAAATATGATGGTTTGGCCAGGGAGAGGTCAGAGCTATAAGAAAAGAGAATGAAACTGTAGTGTGCACATTGCGTGTCACACCACTCTGGTCATTAAAGGGTTAAGTAGACTGATGAGCACTGCCTGCTTCAAAATAAAGGAACTGCCAGCAACTGTCATGTCCACCTCCACAGACATGACATTTAGGACTAGAGGTTCTCTCTTGAATGAAGACACAAGGACAAAATTCATAGGACCGTTAGAATTTCCTTGCCATAATGAAGGTGTTTGTCATTATTAGGAGCAGTTATTTCTCCTTTAACCAAGATATTTCTGAAATATATTATTAGGCAATAAATCAAATTTGTCAGTCATGCTCACGTTCCTGTCTACATACACTTATTTCATGCCCAGAACAGCACAAAATAAGCTCCTAAAAAATGTCAGCTGCTAGACCACTGGATGTATCGAACACCCATTCTATAAAGTTCAGCTACAGAACATTGTCAGGATAAGGGAGGCTGGATCCCAATGTTGGGATGAATGACTGATAAAGAAGCCTTAGGCTCATGGACTCTGCAGAATAAGTCAGGGAGCAGCCAGGATACAAAAGGCTGGATCCTGATGGTACTACAAAGGCCTGATAAAGAAGCCTTTGGTTCAAAGTCTCTGCAGAAGAAGCTAAGGGGTAAAGCATTAGTGCTAGGCTGGGGAGCAGACAGCAGAGCCAGACAGCATTGTATCCTTATGTGGTCAAAACCGTATTACATAGTAACATAGTAAATTAGGTTGAAAAAAAGACACAAGTCCATCAAGTTCAACCTTCGCCTCATACCTCAGTAACTGAGAATTTTATAGCTTTCCTGCTACAAATTGTTAGTCTTTATCAGACCTTCCTGATCAGTCTACTGATAAACAGTATAACTCTGTATGTTCCCTTTTGAAAGAAATGTATCTAATCTTCTCTTAAATGTATCCATTGTATCTGCCATAACCACCTCCCTGGGCAATGAATTCCACAATTTGACAGACCTTACCGTAAAAAACCCTTCCTCTGCTGAAGTTTAAACCTCCTTTCCTCTAATCTCAAGGGGTGTCCCCTGGTCAGGCCTTGGAATAAATAGCTCACGGCAGAGATCCTTGTATTTATCTCTCATATACTTGTACAATGTGATAAGGTCTCCTCTTAGTCGTCTTTTCTCTTGAGTAAATAAACCAAGTTTGTCTAGTCATTCCTCATACGTCAAGTCCTCCATTCCCTTATTTAATTTTGTTGCTCTCCGCTGTACCCTCTCTAGTTCTAGTATATCCTTTTTCAGAACCGGTGCCCAAAATTGCACTGCATACTCAAGGTGAGGTCTTACCAATGATTTGTATAATGGCAAAATAATGTTATCCACTCTTGCTTCGATACCTCTTTTTATGCAAGACAGGACTTTATTTGCCTTTGCTACTGCTGTTTGACACTGGTCACTGTTTCCAAGTTTGCAGTTGACAAGGATACCCAGGTCTTTTTCTATCAACGAGTCACCTAAAGTTATTCCATTAAGTTAACATTCAGGTATTGCACTCGCTCAATTCCGTACCCCTGTACCAAGCGCATCTCGATAATCTGCAGTCAGGAGACTCAGGAGTAATCTGGGTCAAGCCAACTTTACCATCAGGGAGAATAAACTTTTATTTTGCTTTAAATTGGGCTTGCAATCCCTTTAATGCTAGAGATGTCTCTAAGATATTGTCAGGAAACGCATTGGGGTCCTCTCTTGCATTAATGGTTTAAAACACCATTTAAATCAACAAGAATTTGGGGGAAGGTTTTATATGTCCCCTATGGTGGAGTTGGTTTGCTCCAGAATTGCACTTGCTTTGCTACTTGAAAACAGCTCACAATGTAGCCATCCTCTATTAATCCTTTAAGTGCCACGGTGGTATCCAAAGGATTAGGGGAGCAGTACTTAATCATGAAAACCAGATGTATATTTCTGGTGAGTAAAACAAGGGTGGTCCAGCTGCTAGGAGACGATTCATTCCAAAGTTATTACAGTGCAAAATTTTTATTATTATTATTACTGCTAGTAAAAGTGCCTCCTGGGCTCCTCTCTATAGAGTATATTAAAATCTCTGACTCTTTGTGACAGCTTGAAGTATAATATATTTTGAATGAAACATTTCCCAGGTGTTTTACTCAAAAGGAAAAGTCCCTGAGCACGTCATGAAAATTCCGCAGGTCACCTTTACTGGACAGAAGCCCAGACTTGAGAATGTGCAGTCATTTCACCCTATAACATTGAAATTTTAGCGAGAAAAATAACACAAGACTCAAAAAAGGTTTTTCTGAAATAAATAAATTATATATTAAACTTTTACCAGAACAGACAAATCTGAATATACATACAGCCAAAATAAACTGTGCAAAAATAACTGTACAGAAACAAATATTTACACCCTTCACATTTAAAAAAAAAAAAATTCACAGGTTCAGGCAGGATGGTTTGATTTCAATACTGCAGCAAATTATAGGTAGCAGGAGGATTTTGCATAAGGCATTTTTAATTTTTTAGTTCACAAAATCTCACTTGCAAGTAGGTAGGATTGCAAAGGCTGATATTTCAAGTAAGAAAAGAAAAAAAAAAAAAAACGAGCTGGAAAAACTGCACCCATAAACCCATTTGACCTTAGAGGAATCTCCAATGCATTGTAGACTCCTCTATGATCTAAGGGGGCTAAATTAGACCTGTCACCTTAAGATGAGCTTTTGTTTTTTTACAGAGAATGAAAATCTGCCCATATGTTGCACTAACCATATAATGTAAATAATTTGAGAAACTAACCATCTTGTGGTGGCACTTTACTCTAATTCACTGCAGAATATGTTCTCTGTGCTTTTACAGAAGACCTTCATGTATGGGCTCTTCTTAACCCTTTGAGTGCCAGAGGGGTGAGCAACGCATTGCAAAGCAATGTGTTGTGTACTCCTCTGGCACTCAAAGGATCAAGTTTGTTCATAGCAAAATGTATGCGAATATTGGCACAGCACATGAACTAACTGGCATAAATGTCCACACTGTGCCGTCAACAAATCAGAGTTCATTTCTCACATGCTATTTAGGGTTAGAAACCAATGGCTGTCACAATATAGAGGCAGTCTTGAATTCTGTTTAATGGGATAGTAATGCTTGAAGTAAAGTTCAGGTCGGATTCATCTTTATACTTTTTCTAACGCATAGCTCTACAATTTTAACACTTACAGTTTTGTAGTTCAATAGCAATTCAAGCAGAAAGGATCCCCCTCCCGCCACTTTCCCTGCATCACGCTGCCTGCAATTGTGGTCCGGAGAGCAGCGAGGGACAATCTTCAGTATGCAAAAGGAAAATCCTGGCCTCCTTCACAAGGGGTGCAGGGTTTTCCTTATACGTACTGTATGAAGATTGTCCCTCGCTGCATTGTCCAGTCCCACGACTGGATTCCAGATTCAGAGGGAGGCGGCCAGCAAGGGAATCTTTTCTGCTTGAATCACTATTCAACTATAAAACCATAAGTGTTAAAATATAGAGCTAAAGTATAAAGAAGACTCAGACCTGATCTTTACTTCAAGCATTACTATCCCTTTAAAATTAATTGCACTTTTCTTACAGTGGCAAGATCCACTTTAAGGCAGAAGCTACTAAATAACAGGAGTATTTTACCTCATTTCTTTACCAAGCAAGTGGTACTTTTGTTACAGTATACTGGTAACCATCAAGAATTGTACATCTTAACCCCCTTTAACCCTCTGAGTGCCAGCGGGGTACACAATGCATTGCAAAGCAATGCGTTGCGTACCTCTCTGGCACTCAAAGGGTTAAGGACCAGTGGTGTGTGCAATGCATTGCTTCACAATATGTTCACCCCTCTGGTCCTCAAAAGGTTTAAAGTCCTAAAAAAAAATCCATATATCAAAGCATTCCTTTCTGCCGTCATACCCTGTCTGATAAAGGCAGGTGATGATGGAGGGTAAAGCGGACATTTAAATTTGTGCAAATAATAAAATGAAAAAAAAAAAATAAAATAAAATAAAAAAAAAAGGTTTTACAAATATACAAAGACTGGAGATGGAAGTGCAGATGGAGGGCTGATGTCTGAGAAACAGTAGTGAAAGGATGGTGTTAAGCATAGGCACTTGTGGGTAAATTGTAGCAGTTTATGGCTTCCTACATTAGATCAGGAAGGCAGTGCCTGCTAAAATGGCTGTATTTCAACCCTGAGGAGGAAACCTCAAGGAGTAAACATGTCCGACGCCCTGAGATGCCGAAATCCACAAGTCTGTATAAATTCTGCATTAGCTGCTTCCCATCTCCCTCCAGTTCAGAGTTTAGATCTTTTAGTGTTTAAAGACTTTGTGCTTTTAAAACAAAACAAACAAAAAAAGCAGAGCCCCTACAGGACTGTTGCGTTTCAGGTCCTTCATTAGTTCCCTGGTGCTCGTTTTTATTTCTGGTTTCACCCCCCCTTTATTTTTATCATACTTCTAGTCTCTCGTTACGGTTTCACCTTCATGTGCAAGTAGAAGTTTCACAATACAAAAGGGAGGTGCAAGTGAGCGTAAATTATGGCACGTCTTCAAAAAACACAACAATCTTCATAAATAAGTCAAGGACAAAAAAAAATGTAGTACACTGCAGTCTAAGTATTTGGTCAGCAGAGCCTTGATATTGTACTAACCATCTTTGTGTAAGATGGGTGTCCAGCGCAAGGCGTTTAACACCCTCAAGCACTCAAATGAGGAAAAAAAAAAAAAAATGCTGACAAGATAAACCATATTAAGGCTGACAAATCAATACGGACGGATGGTTAAAAAAAAAAAAAGTTTTGGTTTTTGCAGTCATTGTCCCTGAAAAAATGTGAGCAGCAAAGTTTGGCGATAGGCACAGGGTGGTTAAAACGTCCTTCATGCAATGTCATCTTCTAAGCTCACCATCTGCCTCTGTAAAATACAAGGGATAAGTGGGTTAGTTTTGGCAAATTGCCATCTCAAGCGCCTCTTGATAAAGCAATTATTAGCATCATACACAACAACATGCAAATTCCTTATGCATAGGAGGACAAATGCTGAAATGAGAAATTCCATAGAGAAAAGTCTCATGTGGTCATGGAGAGTTATTTAGAAGATCAGATTTAAAGTGCCAGTGGCAATTTATAGAGGTCCAGTACAACAAAACCTGCATATAATAAATACATGCCTACATTAGAACTCCCCTTTTATGCACTGCTTTTTATTCAGGATAACTAAACACCAAAGAGATGTAGCTGCACTTTAGGATCTTTATATAAATGTCTTAAGTTGACAGGACTGTCTCACCGAGGGATATGTGTATCCATCCTGACTCCGGCAGATGTGAACTTGATCTTCTTCTGTGGTTTTTTGGTACACAGGATTATCAAAGTTAATACTGTTGGTGTTCTTCAAACGCCAGTTTTTCCAGACGAGGAATCCACCAAAGGCAAGCAGGCAAAATAACACTGAAAGAAGAGAGAAAACTTTATGCAGCTGTACAAGATACTTACAATTCACGTAATGCCACGGATTTTAAATAAAGACATGATACAAAAAATATGTTCAGTCTCTGTCAGTTAGTACAAGAATGCAGTTTTCAGGGGATGGTAGGTTAAAATCAGGAGTACAACCCAATGTAAGAACAAAATATAACTTACCAATAGGAATCACTATATAGAGAGCGGTGGGGTGTGACTTAGAAGTTGCACTTTTTGGCTCTTCGACAAGGTTATCCAAAGCTGTAAATAAAACCAAGGAGTGTTAGACTGTAGTCAACACATTTTAGAAAAGCAATACACTATTTCTACCTGAATATTGATAGAATAAATTAATAAAAACAAAGATATCATTTTGTTTTCATATTTTAAAAAAGTATTGTAGAGCAGTGGTTCTTAACCCATACCCTCAGTGGCCAGGGTTTGAAGATTCCCCAGTTAGAGCACAGGCAAGTTAATCAATTTGAACAAGCGTCTGATCAACGCTAGCAGTGAAATTCCTAAGTCTTGGCCTGTAAGTTGGCCCTGAGGCACAGGTTGAGAACCACTGTTGTAGAGCATTTCCTGCTGAGTATAACAAGGGTATTCCCACTGCATGGAGACAATTAATTCAAAAGTGATTACAGTTCTAACTGTCACAAAGTGATGGAGTGGTTACTTTCACATTTTCTGGAGACTTATGGTCAGTGGCTCCTCTCTCCCACTGAATGCAACAGGACAGTCTGGACACCATGTGATACTGTTAAGTGCTTAAGGACCATGTGGTCTAGGGGTGCGACACTCTGGAGGACCAGGGCAGATTTTTTTTTCTCTTCAAATACATGATCTGTGATCACAGTGCGGCCTTGATCACAAATTTCGTGACGTGCCAGTACAGTCACCAGTCTTTAACGCCCTGACAGCCTTGGTGGTCCGGGCACGTCACGAGTCGTTAAAGGGTTAATGGAAAAGGTTTAAACTGTAACAGCTTTGGAACAAAGCATCTTCCAGCAGTGAAAGGATCCTTATTTTACTCAGCAGTAAATTCTTTATATTTATATAAAATATATATTTATTATTTTAAATATTTGTGAGTTTTTACATTTTATATTCTAAGTCCCCACTTTAAAGGGTTACGACTGAACTATGGAAAAAATAACTGTGGGTAGACAAAAAAAGAAAAACGTGTGTACCTTGGTTTGATCGTGTCAGCAGTTCCCGAGTGGTTAGTTCTGGGATTCTCTCTGTGCCCTTTGGCTGAGGAGTTTTAATGGCTTTCGGGGTGGTGATGATAAATTTGGGCCTCTGTTGTGTAATGGTGGTGGGAGCAATTGTTGTAGTAGTAGTGGTAGTACTGGAAGGTCTCTTTGCAGCAGTGGTAATCTTTGCAAGAGTGGTGCTCTGAACAGTTGAAGTGGTCATGACTGGTGTAGTGGTGGTGGGTAAGGCCTCTGGAGTAGGTGGTTCTGGAAATAAAATAAAAATGGTTCTTCAGGGACATTTGTCACTATCAACAAATATAAATGTATATGCAGTAAGGATCTAAATCTGTCTAATTAACCCTTTTAGGACGAGAAGGGTGAGCATCAAAATGTGTTGCACACTCCTCTGGTCCTCAAAGGGTGATAGGACAATGATTTTGTCTTCGTTCCCAAAACCTATTAAAAATTGCAACTTTATTTTTTTTTTTATTCTCCAGCAAAGCCTCAGAGAGCTCCCACAATTGAATCTCTTTATATTCCTTTATCACTTACTCTGCAAATCTATTCCACCTATATACCACCCTCTCTGTAAAGTTGTAGTTATAAGGCTAGGCAGCCGGAAGAAGCCATCTAGCCCATTCAATGTGATATTTCTTGCATTTTGAATGCGGAAAGTGAATTTTTTTCCTAAAAATATTCTAGCGAATTCTTAGTTTAAAGATATGTAAGGTTTGGATTCCCTGCCCACTTGGAGTAATGCCACTTCCCTTCTCTGCCTGGAACCCATAAGTAAATCTTCTAGTTTGCATACAATGTCATAAGTAGCATCACAACAATTGTATGTCAAGTTAACCCTTAACCCCTTAGGGACCCTTGACGTACCAGGACCGTCAAGGGTAAACTTTCTTGAAAGACCCTTGACGGTCCTGGTACGTCACGTACATTTTACTTACAGCGCTCTTCCGGGAGCGCTGTAAGTAAAAATGGGGCATGAAATAGACCGCTCCAAGATCGGAGCGATCTATTTCAAGCCCCATAATGACGCGCCGATACACGTGACAGGTCACGTGTACCGGCCCGTCAACGTGCCCCTATGCGGACGTTATGGGACGGAAATGTCCCATAATGTCCGGTCCTTAAGGGGTTAAGGACCAGGGTTTGTTTTGTTTTTTTTACATGAGAGGACCAGATCCATTTCATTGGCTGAACAGGCACATGTGAGCAATCACATGTACCAGCTTGCTGGGAGAAAGGTTGAAACTTACTGCTCAGGTCTTACAGCTGTGATCATTTAACCCATGATGTAGCAGGACAGTCACTGGTCCTTAAATGGCCAAAATTTGTCAGTCCTGGCACATCACTGGCCGTTAAAGTGTTAAAGAATAAATATCTTTAAAATTAAGAATTTGCTTTCATTTTGAATAGTGTAAGGTAGAGAAGGTTTTTAATGCCAATTAAAAATGAGGAGGCATTAATAATGCAACTTTATTTCCCATGGATTCTCACCCTAAGGTGGCCTAGGGGTAATGCATACCTGTCACACAGCTCCTCATGTCTGTCCCCAGGTGCATCCCATCAGGACATGCACAGGTGAATTTAGGGGAGCGGGAAGTGATGTGGGGTGCAGGCAAGCACAGGTATTCACAGCCCCCATTACCGAGATGATGGGATTCACACCAGTTTTCAGCTAAGGCAGGGAAAAAACAAACAAACAGTGTCATTTGATAGTCAAAACAATCAGGTAGGCTCATAATGCGTTTATTAAAGTGGAACTGTCATCTTGTAACATATGCTTATTTTGAATATATGCAGAAGCAGCTGGTATCCATTTATATAGAATTAAACCACTATAGAGCTTCATAATTACCTTTTGGCTGCCTCAGGTTGTGGTATAAGACAATATCTTCTGGAGATAAGAGATCCTCAGCTACTTTCATTATATCTGCACCAGTCAGCCTGTTGGCACTAAATATGGCTTCATTTTCAATGTCTGTCCAGAACACAAGATCCTAAAATTAAATAAAAATACATACATAAGACGTAAACAGTGAAAGATTTCCAGGAAATACCCAGGTTGTTTTAGCCCGACCCACTCAATGTAAACAAAAGACTGAATAGTTAGAGTGATAGTAACTGCAAATACTGACACAGACCACAAAATGCTGAACTGTCATTTCACCTGGGAACAATCAGCTACAGAGTTTTAAACACTGCAAATTCAGTAGATACCACTCAAAAAATCATCTTAACTTTATTTTTATTTATTTATTTATTTTTTTTTTGGGGGGGGGGGATATCTCCTAATAAAGAGAGATGACTGCACTAAAATTAGAACATGTTTTACCAGGAAGAATACATTAAGATATTGCTCCTATTCAAGTATGTCCTGTACATACATAGTCAATAGTGTTATAGCTTCATAGCACTATATTATATATAAAATAGGGTTTTTTTTTACTGCAGATCAAAAAGTTATTATAGCTCAAACTGTATTATTGTGAGAGTGTTTTTCATGGCTTTATCATTAGTCGTCTATGGGGAGCTCCAGTCATTGACTAGACTGCTCCATAGACTGCAGGACCAATAATGGAATGGCCACAAACAATACTGCACTCACCTCACAAAAAACTATTTTGCTCTGCAATACCGTTTGATAGGAGCATCTCCCAAAAATGAGAAGTGCCTTCATTTACTAGTGTTGAAATCCCAGAATGTGTTGGCGTCCAAGGGGTTAAAAGCCATTTAAATCAATGGGATTTTTGTGGAATCTTTATTTGTCCCCTATGGTGCAGTTAGTCTGCTATGAAATTGATCCACTTTGTAGATACATCAACTATATCCATAGGCCACACTGACACTGTAATCACCTCAAAAATGGTGAGGCCAAAAGGATGAGCCAAGTGTTGTTCATCGGCAATGACTGTCCTCCTGTTTTCCCCAGTGACGTCAATACAGGACAAAGAGTGAAGCTTTGAATCCACCCAGTACAGCTGATGATTGACAGAGTCTGAAGATGAAATAACGCAGATTAGAGCAAATTCTGCAAATGCTTATTTAGTCTTTTACCCCACAGAACCTAGATGGATTTAACCTCTTGCATGCTATAGAGGTCTCCAACCCATTGCAAAGCAAGGTTTTTGAGACCTCCCTAGAACCCAAGGGATAACAGATGCCGTAAGATTTCTCACCTAGGGTGATTCCATTTGGCCATTCAATGTCTTCTGTAACAAGGGGGTATCTATCAATTCCATTCAAACCTCCCTTCTCAATTTTGGCTGGTAGACCCCAGTCTGTCCAGTACATAAACCTGAAACAACAAGACAGACACTTCACTTAACACAGGAGACAAATATCTTTATATGATCTTCAGGTCACTAAATTCTTTCAGTCATTAGTTAATTACACCCTTGTATTGTACCTATGTATCTTGGTAAACAGTGGTTAGGAAAAGTTTGTGAATCCCTTAGGATTGTGACATACGTCACACCTAACATGTTATCAAATTGCAATCTAAGTCTTAATAATAGTAAAATATCACATCAATACAAATCACACACTGAAATTAGGCTTTGTCAGCATTTATTATACACAATGTATCCAACATTCAATTTCCATGGATTCTTATGTTTGCACATACCCTGCTTCTTATAAATTCAATGTCTGACTAATTTATACGTCATTTTGTTTTGATGAAAGATACTGCCTGGTTTTGTTCCACAAAAGCTATAATGGTACAGCAAGAATTTCTGTAATCATCACTGGGATTCACAAACTTTCCCTCAGCATTGTATTAAGATGTAAGCACCAAGGACAGAA
The DNA here is from genome assembly GCA_037306005.1 of Rhinophrynus dorsalis. NCBI lineage: Eukaryota > Metazoa > Chordata > Amphibia > Anura > Rhinophrynidae > Rhinophrynus > Rhinophrynus dorsalis. Next base: position 516,426,322 of record CM074721.1, on the reverse strand, counting down.
CCAGTGGTTCCTCCTCTCCTTGTATTGTACCTATGACTCTCTTTATATTACAGTGTAAGATCTGCAGGACAGGATTCACCTCTCCCAGTGGTCCCTCTTCTCCCTGTATTGTACCTATGTCCCTCTGTATATTACAGTGTAAGATCTACAGGACATGATTCTCTTCTCCCAGTGGTCCCTCTTCTCCCTGTATTGTACCTATGTCCCTCTGTATATTACAGTGTAAGATCTGCAGGACAGGATTCCCTTCTCCCAGTGTTTCCTCCTCTCCCTGTATTGTACCTGTGTCCCTCTGTATATTACAGTGTAAGATCTGCAGGACAGGATTCCCTTCTCCCAGTGTTTCCTCCTCTCCCTGTATTGTACCTGTGTCCCTCTGTATACTACAGTGTAAGATTTACTGGACAGGATTCACTTCTCCCAGTGGTTCCTCCTCTCTCTGTATTGTACCTGTGTCCCTCTGTATATTACAGTGTAAGATCTGCAGGACAGGATTCCCTTCTCCCAGTGTTTCCTCCTCTCCCTGTATTGTACCTGTGTCCCTCTGTATATTACAGTGTAAGATCTACAGGACAGGATTCCCTTCTCCCAGTGGTTCCTCCTCTCCCTGTATTGTACCTGTGTCCCTCTGTATATTACAGTGTAAGATCTACAGGACAGGATTCCCTTCTCCCAGTGGTTCCTCCTCTACCTGTATTGTACCTGTGTCCCTCTGTATATTACAGTGTAAGATCTACAGGACAGGATTCCCTTCTCCCAGTGGTTCCTCCTCTCCCTGTATTGTACCTGTGCCCCTCTGTATATTACAGTGTAAGATCTGCAGGACAGGATTCCCTTCTCCCAGTGTTTCCTCCTCTCCCTGTATTGTACCTGTGTCCCTCTGTATATTACAGTGTAAGATCTACAGGACAGGATTCCCTTCTCCCAGTGGTTCCTCCTCTCCCTGTATTGTACCTGTGTCCCTCTGTATATTACAGTGTAAGCTCTACAGGACAGGATTCCCTTCTCCCAGTGGTTCCTCCTCTCCCTGTATTGTACCTGTGTCCCTCTGTATATTACAGTGTAAGATCTACAGGACAGGATTCCCTTCTCCCAGTGGTCCCTCCTCTCCCTGTATTGTACCTATGTCCCTCTGTATATTACAGTGTAAGATCTACAGGACAGGATTCCCTTGTCCCAGTGGTTCCTCCTCTCCCTGTATTGTACCTGTGTCCCTCTGTATATTACAGTGTAAGATCTACAGGACAGGATTCCCTTCTCCCAGTGGTTCCTCCTCTCCCTGTATTGTACCTATGTCCCTCTGTGTATTACAGTGTAAGATCTGCAGGACAGGATTCCCTTCTCCCAGTGTTTCCTCCTCTCCCTGTATTGTACCTGTGTCCTCTGTATATTACAGTGTAAGATCTACAGGACAGGATTCCCTTCTCCCAGTGGTTCCTCCTCTCCCTGTATTGTACCTGTATCCCTCTGTATATTACAGTGTAAGATCTGTAGGACAGGATTCACTTCTCCCAGTGGTTCCTCCTCTCCCTGTATTGTACCCATGTCCTTCTGTATATTGCAGTGTAAGCTCTGCAGGACAGGATTGCCTTTTCCCATTGGTTCCTCCTCTCCCCGTAATGTATTAGTGTCTTTCTATATAACCCTGTATAAACGTCACAGCATTCCATTCCCCTTACCCCTGTGAAGGATCCACTACAATGTCTCTTGGCTTTGCCAGCCCATCTCTGAAGAGAGTTTTTCTCTTTGACCCCTCAGTGTTGGCCACAGAGATGGTACTAAAAGCAGAGTCTGTCCAGTAGATGTTTCCATGGATCCAGTCCACCGCAATACCATCGGGAGCCTGGATTTGGTTGCTGATCACAGTAGCATGGTGGGAATTGTTATCAGCTTTGTCCATTAAAGCACTGCACAGGGAAAGTTATTAAAAAAGATAAATCAGAGAATTGTATTAGCAACAGAAGATCGTTTATACTATCACTGCAGCAAAGGCAAAAAAACACTAACTTTTCTTTTAAAAGGAACGCCTCCTAATAATCCACGATTTGCCTTACTATGCCCAGAAATCATATGGTCCACTGTGAATTTTGCCCTTGTAAAAGACATATTTTCAATCAGCTCCGGATGTCATTACTATGGATGCTGATGACTGTCTGTCATATCTGACTCCATGGACATGATAACCTCTTCGCTCAATCTTGGTTATATCATGAATAAAGGCACAAGAGCAAAATTCTTAGGGGACGTTAGGATTTTTTTTTTATTTTTTTTTAAGTGGGTGGGCAGTTACTAGGAGGTGTTACTTTTCCTTTAAAGGGATAGTAATACTTTAATATTACTAATCCCCATAGTGTAGCTATTTAAAAAATAATTAAATTGCCCCCAGTGTCATCTCTCAAACCTTTATGGTTTGCGAGATAACCGTAAGCAAAGTTACCCCCTCCCTCCCCCTTCCCGGAAGTTAGAGTTGTACCTGACTGCAAGGGAAGTCTGTCGTACGACAGGCTTGCGACTCTGCAGCCGAGCTGAGATCACTTTAGTAAAAAATAATTATTTCACTGAAACGGTCTTCTACATATGCTTGGTTTGCAAGCACACGTAGAAGACCATTTCAGTGAAATAATTCTTTTTTACTAATGCGATCTCAGCTCAGTTGCAGAGCCACCTGATGAAAATAAGACCAGATATCCCTGCAGTCAGCTACAACAGTGACTTCAAGGGAAGGGGGAAGGTGGTGGGAACTTTGCTTACGGTTATCTCTCAAACCAGAAGGGTTTGAGATATGACACTGGGGGAAATTTAATTCTTTTTAAATAGCTACACTATGGGGATTAGTAATATTAAAATATTACTATCCTTTTAAGCAAGAGATACAGTCTCCAAGAGCATGGAACAATGCAACTGCACCACAGAGGACAAATAAAAAGTCACATTGATTTTTTAACTTGCCTCTCTACCATTCACAAGGTTAGGAGTGCAATGCATTGGAAAACTCTTGCATTCAAGCCTCACAGGCATTCACAGGGTTAGGAGCCCAATGCATTCACAGGGTTAGGAGCTCAATGTATTGGAGAACTCTAGCATTCAAGCCTCATGTTAAAGCAATGGAACTTTTTATTTTTCCGTTGTGGTGCAGCTGCTTTTCTCTGTGCGAGTATGATCGAAGGACTTTTTGTAATTCAGTCTCTGTCTCTTACCTGTAAATTTTCCTCTGAGTCAGATCGGACCAGTAGATTTTATTGCTGGCTATCTCCATGTCCAAAGCCACAACATTCTTCAAACGTGGGATAAAGCTTGTGTACTCGCTACGGTCCAGAGTCATCTTCCTGACCTCGTGGCGGTTAGTGAAGAACAAGTAAGCCACGGTTCCTACACAGCATAGAGAGAGAGTTATTGGACTGAGTTTGGGAGAATATTAGACAGATGCAGCAAGTAATGTGTAAAGTAAGAGGCAGATCAAGCACTATGTTTATGTAAAGATATTCTATATATATATATATATATATATATATATATATATATATATATATATATATATATATATATATATGAGAAGCAAATAAATCCATGTGCAACAATGCACTGCACATACATCGGTCCTCAAGAGGTTAAGGTGCTTTCAAGCTTGTTTAATAAGTAAAGAGAGAAAAGAAACAATCTAAGATCATTAGAGTAGGTTGCAGGCTAACGGAGACTGGCAGCTTGTGGCTCTCCAGCTGTCCCATCGACCTCAGCCAGCTAGAGATTATTATTATCTTTTAATTATATAACACCAAAAGTATTCTGCAAGGCTTCCCAATACTGAATAAATATACATAGATGTAAAACAGTATAGACAGTATATAGAACACAAAAGGATAAGAATGCCTGTACAGTGTTTTTATTTTATAAAAGGGGGTGCCATATCATCCATACCAGTGGCTTTGCAGGACCTGGTCATTGGATCCATTTGATAACCCTCATTGCATTCACACTTGTAACTTCCTTCCAGATTGACACAGATTTGGCTGCAGGTATCAGGATTCTCACACTCGTTAATGTCTGAGGACAGAAGTGAAAAAACTGTGAGCTTGGAATTAACCAGAATAATAACACTAACAGGATAATTGTTTCCAGGCATTCCATTCTCCCTTTACTAAAGAGAGGGCAGAAGCACATTGAAAGGGACACTGTCCCTTTATTTTGACTTTAAAGATATACTTTTATCTCACTGACAGTGAGTTACAAGGATCTCTGATTCTAGAGAGAGTTTTCTGGTCAGTCAACCATCAAAGCATGACAGTGATACAATATAACTCTATCCCTGCAACACTGAGTGTTCTGTATGCTATCTTTTTACATTGGCTCACTATGAATGCCTTCATAGTCCTTAACAGAAAGCTTGATGGAAAAAAAAGCCATAATAGTAAATGAAAAAAATTACATCATTTGACTTCAGGCAAGGGTGTCCAAGTTCAGTCCTCAATAGCTGCCAACAGTCCAGGAGTTAAGGATTTCCCTGTCTGAGCACAGACTAGCCAATTAAAATAGATGAGTCACTGCTTAACTCACCTGTGCTTAAATCAGGGAAATCCTTACATCCTGGCCTGTTGGTTGCCCTTGAGGATCGAATATGGACACCCCTGACTCTAGGTATTATGCACTTGCAAAATATGTAAAGTCAAAAGAAAAAGGTTACTATGGCATTAACCTCTTGGATACTAGATAAGTCTTTGAACAGGAGACTTTGCAAACATTCACTGTTGGTAATGATGGGATTTATAGTGTCCCAAAAGGTTCGCCTACCTGTGGGTTAAGAATCTAAGGGCAAACCAGAGACACGTGCAACACATTGCTTTGCAAAGGGGTTGCACACATCACAGGTTCTTAAAGTGATAGTAATGTTTCACAAAAACAGCAGCTCCAATTAATCTTCATAGCAATTGAGCCATAGAGAGTTTTTTTCCAACACTGTGAGAGTTGTAGTTCAAGAGTAGTTGAACGATAAAGTATCCCCCTCCCACCCCTTTTACCTAGTGTAAGCCCCCTCCCCTCAGATGTGGAATCCAGTCCATAGACCAAACAGCTCACATCAAGGGTCAATATTCTACTGTGAGAACAATGAAAACCCTACCCCCCATGACAGGTTTTTCAGCTTTTTCCCAATCTACATGGACACACCCTGCTGCTCTGAGCTGAGCAGTGTTATATCAGTAAAAGGGGCAGGAGGGGGATACCTTATCATTCAATTACTCTTGAACTACAACTCTGACAGAATTGAAATAACACTCTTCATGGCCCAAAAAATACTATGCTGATTAATTAGAGCTGCTTTTATTATGAAACATTACTATCCCTTTAAAGGGTTAATAATGTATTCTGCTATCAAAAGAAAATACTGTATGTCTCCTCAGCAGCAATTGTTTTGCATTCTTGCTCACACATTTGTATAAATGATTTCAAAACTAATTCATTGGTTACCTTCACAACGTTTCTTGTCCACGAGTTGGTATCCCTCATTGCACAGACATTCGTAACCAATTTTAAGGTCGTTACATGTGTGGGAACAGCCACCATTATTTTTCAAACACTCGTTTTCAGCTAGAGGGGAAGGAAGGAGAAAGGGTTAAGTGACAAGCAGAGGTTAATTACCACATTAAAGAGGGAAATCAAATTACCTTTCTTTGACCCATAATAGGAAAAACTGTACGTTCAAAAGAAAAGTAGAGGCGTTCTAGGACAAACCATTTGCACTATGGGGGGGGGGGGGGATGAACTAAAAATTCACATGGATTTAAATAGGGATTTTAACTCCTTGAATGCTAAAGAAGTCTCCGAGACCTCTCTAGCATTCAAGGAGCTAAAATCCCCACTTATATCCATGGGAATTTTCATTTCTCCCCTATAGCAGAAATGGTTTGCCTCAGAACTCCTCCACTTTCCTTTTGAATGTATGGCACCTTTGAGTGCCCGGGGCACCGTGTTGACACAAGGTGTTGGACAACTCTCTGGCACTCAGAGGGTTAATATTTGCATAATCAATGTGGCTGACCGAATCTCGGAAAGCTGGGTGACCATTTGATGCCAAAGTATCCTATATAATAATTAGCTAAAACGTGTGTAACGCTGCAATTATGCGCAGTAGAGATTGCCCGTGACAAGGCTGATACAGAGAGGGACACTACGTCCCGCTCTATATCAACCGCAGCGCGGGCAGTCTCTACTGAGCATGACTGCACCGCGACTGGCTGGCAGTGGCATTGTGGCCCGTGTAACGGGCTCTTCAGCTAGTTTACAATAAAGCAGAAGACACTCACAGCACTCCTTAATGGGCTCATCCGACCAGTCCCTGCAGTCTCTTTGCTTGTTGCATACTTTATCCATCGTGATGCACTCCCCACTACGGCATTTGAATTTGTTGGGGCCTTCACATTTTGTCACTGGTTGGAATAAAAAAAGATACATAAATAAAAAAGTAAAAGTAAAGACAGGTTTATAGTGAAGAATACCACATACAATGTGCAGAGAGTTTTAAGAGGGTGGTAGACCCGATTAGTTTGCAGTCATTGTTATACATTCACATTGTTGCACTCACTGCTAAGTGACTTTTTTTTTCTACAGTTTAATACATCCTGTCCAATATCTCTGTATTAGTTACAAGGTACTTCATGAGATTTCCCTACTTCTTTTGGGCCCAGAGAAGAGAAGTCAGTTTTATAAGCTGATAACGTAGGTATTTAAAAAGGGGCATTTTACTCTTGGAACAGCAGCAGGAAAGGCTTTTCTTTTACTGCGAGCCATGCTACTCATACTGTGCCTAAATCAGACAGTTTGTTGCCTCAGATTCATTCAGTACTTTCTAAGTGAAGCATTGTGTCTGTTGCTACAGGGGTAGACAAGAAAACCAATGCACTGGGGATGCTTTTTTTTTCCCTTTTTAACCCCTTCAGTGCCACAGAGGTACCCAAAGCATTGTCAACAATGTGTTGGATATCCACCAAGCAATCAAAGGGTTAAAACTTCACAGGCAACACCGTGACACTATTGCTAGCTCATTTAGTTATAGTAATATAAAAAAAAAAAAAAAAAAAAAAGGTAAATGAAATATAAAGTACAGCATGGATTGAAAGCACCCACCAAAGTCCCCAAAATAAAAGCAAACCAAACACAGAAGACAGCCCCACTCTGCTTCATACAAAATTACTTAAACGTGAACCCTGTTTAGGTCATATCCTGTATGATAACTCGCTAGGATGTTTGTCAGAAGCCGTCACACGCAGTAGAAACTGCGCACGTTCGGGCAGTCTCTACTGCTCATGAAGTGGCCGCTTAACCCTTTGAGTGCCAGATGCAATGCGTTGCGTACCCCTCTTGCACTCAAAGGGTTAACAATACCCAGACCTTGGTCCGTGTACATGGGCTTTTACACTAGTATTATAATAATCGATTAATTCACTGCTTTCAGTAAATGACGGCTTTGTTGCAAAGTTTGGCCAAAGTATTTTAAGACCTCGCTAAGGTACCCCATTTAAAGCAAATTCTATCTAATATGTATGGCCATTAGTTGACCATAAATCTCCATAGGTTGCGTTAAGGGTTTCACCATGATACATAAGGGATAAGGGTTTTTATCCAAATCTCAGGGCGAAGGGCAAACATTTCAGGGTGAGGAGAGCCAAGTGTTACCTACTATCTAGGGACTGGGCAACATAAGTCCTGCCAGCTGCTGCCAGTCTACAACTCCCATAATCTCCTACCTGCCAGCTAGTGATGGGGACTGTAGTCTGGCAGCAGCTGGAGCATCTCACGTCAGGGCCGGCGCTGCCATTAAGGCAGAACAGGCAGCTGCCTTAGGGCGCCGCAATGGAGGGGCGCCGAAAAGAGGTAAGTTTTTTTTTTTTAAATTACAAATATAGCTGTCTGGGTCTCTCTGCGGTGTGTTACAAAGACGCCGCGAGGGAGCGCTTAGTAGTGTACATCAGCACTCCCTCGCAGCGTCTATGTTACACACCGCAGAGAGACCCAGGCTCTGTAGTAATACAGAGCGCTGAGAGATGACATCATCTCCCAGCGCTCTGCATTACTGAGAGCAGCGCGCGGGAGCCTCAGCTCTGTGCCGAAGGAGGCACAGAGCTTTAAGCTGTGGCACGGCGCTAGACCACCAGGGACTCAAGGTAGGGGACGAAGGGGCATTATGGAAGGGTCAATGTGGAGGGGGCATTGTGGAGATAAAGGAAGCATTGTGAAGGGGAATTGTGGAGATGAAGGGGCATGTGGAGTTAAGGGGTCATTGTGGAAGGGTCAATGTGGAGATGAAGGGGTATTGTGGAGATGAAGGGGCAATGTGGAGGGGGCATTGTGGAGATGAAGGTGGCATTGTGGAGATGAAGGGGCAATGTGGAGGGGGCATTGTGGAGATGAAGGGGGCATTATGGATGGGTCAATGTGGAGATGAAGGGGGCATTGTGAAGATAAGGGGGCATTATGGATGGGTCAATGTGAAGATAAGGGGGCATTGTGAAGATGAAGGGGGCAATGTGGAGATGAAGGGGGCAATGTGGAAGGGGCATTGTGGAGATGAAGGGGGCAATGTGGAGATTAAGGGGCAATGCGGAGATAAGGGGGTATTGTGGAAGGGGCAATTTGGAGGTGGGGAGAGTGTGGAGGTGAATATGTGGGCGGGGCAGGGGATTGTGGCAAGGTCGGGGGGGGGGGGTGTCAGGGGATTGTGTCCGTGTCGGGGGGGGTCGCATCAAAATGCACCTTCGCCTGTGTATAAAAAAATCCTTGCACCGGCCCTGTCTCACGTTGCCTAATTAAGTGATTCGTTAGTCTCCAAATTGAAGCCTTTTCTACTAGAAAGGCAGAGCGCAAAGTCCTGCTTGTCACGTGTGTGGCCAAGAAGTTTGATCTCTTAAATGGTTGCACTTTAAAGGCTCCATGTTCACTGACTGGAACTTCATTAGTTTTGACAGAGTAGGGACAGTGTCCAGTATCTATCTTCTTGGGAAATTTAAGGTTTGACCCAGATCTCCATGTGAAGATGTTTTTTTATAAATCCAATGTTTATTGATTTTCCAAACTTTAGGGGTACAGAAAAAAAAAATTGGGTACAGAGGAGACATTTACCTAAACTAACAAAGTGAAAGGCCTAAAGACAGTAAGGAAAAGCTGCCAGTCAGAAGGAAGAAAGTATAAATAGACCCAAGAGAAGGGTAGAGAGAGAAAAAAAAAAAAGTTGGAGAGGGGAGAGAGTCACGAAATAATTAGTGACTGGTGAAAATCAGGAGGAAGCACCCACGGAGACTAGATCCGCAGAAATTAAGATGATGAGGCATGTAGGTAAGCAGTAATCTTCTCCATTTTAATCAATTGCCAGATACGGGGTGAAGATGTTTTTACATATTATCTATCACTATTACTTTAGACATCTATTGGCCAAACTATGCATCAAAATCCTCCTCCTTTTGAAACAAGTGACTACATTGGTATAATATATGCTCTACACAGGGTTTACATTACAGCCATTTCTATGAAGCGCAGGATTGTCTTCTGTCCATTTCTATCAGGTGGAACACTTATTCACCATTCATGCATCCCTCTTCATCACTCAGGTCTTTGCAATCATATTCTCGGTCACACTGCCGGCTGCCATGGATACACGTTCCATCAGTACACTGGAATTCGTCTGGGCGGCAGGTAGGTTTAACTAGAAAGAAGCCAAGGTTCATATAAACAAAATGCACACCACACAGCATGAAAAGGCAAGAATTATATCTTGGGTAAGGCAGTCGTGGCTCCCCCAACCTCTTGCCATCAGCCCTATTCATTGTTTCCAAGCACAGAAAATGTCCTTAGCTTATAAGATGCTGACACAAGAGTGCTATTAACCCCTTGCATGCACAAACATCTCCAGCACTTTGAAAGCAATGAGTTGGTGACCTCTTTAGCATCCAGTGGTTTAAAAAAAAAAAAACCCAAAAGGAATGGAGTGGGTTTGTAAACATCACATTTAAGTAATATATAAACCAGGAGATGGTGTCTGATGCAAGAGCACTGGGATTGTCCTGGCTACACCCATATGCACTGTGCGTGGCCAGCACAGCTGTAACCCTCCTAAATTACAATTAGGAACCAAAGCCAGTTGGTTTCTCTGTTGAACAAGACTAAATTTCCCATTAGACACAGTAGACAAAGGTGCGATGACTCACACCTATTGAAGACCAATATTGATAGCCTCTTCTGGGATGCATCATTGACACCCTACAGACACGTACCACAATCCTTCTCATCCGATTTGTCCTTGCAGTCATATCCACCATCACATTTCCAGGTCATGTGTATGCACTCTCCACTTCCACAGTGGAACTCCAGCGGGGAGCAGGGCTTGTCAGTTTTGATGGGTTCCCTCCCTTCGCAATGTTCCTCATCAGAGCCATCTTCACAGTCTGGGTCCCCATCACATGTCCACAATTTGGGGATACAGATACCGCTGTCTTTACACTGGAACATGGCTGGGTTGCAGGTGGGTGCTGGGCAAGACTCTTCATCACTGCCATCATCACAATCATGGTCCATGTCACACACATACTCAAGTGAAATGCACTTCCCACTGCGGCACGTGAATTGATCATCAGCACACAGTTTATGGGCTGAAAGAGGACAAAGAGGGATAGCAAAGTTAGTGTGAAAAAGCAGGAAATACTAAGGGGGGGGGGTGTACAAAATATGGGCACAGCATTTACCATGCTACACAACAGCCTGTCTCTATGTAAGACCCCATAGTACACATTATTTAGGTGCGCAACCTGTTAATGTAACTCCTGGAGCAAGCGCAAAGAAAAAACACAAAATTTGCACTTATTTCTTCTGTGTCCAGTTTGTACATGGTCTACTCCTGGGCCTAGAGAAATGGCACTGCCAGAAAGAGTTCTGTGCATACAGTCTAAGAGGGAGCTGGATGCAATTATCTCCAAGGAATGGCTCCTTGCACATACATACATAGTAACATAGATCCTTATTCTTCAAGCCAAGTAGGTGCGGTTCTGGAGCAAACCAACTGCACCATATCAAAGGCATTTTTCAGTTTCCCCCTTTGATGATGTTGATTTTCCCTAAAACGGCACCTCTTTAGCTTGACGAATAAGTCTGTGCAAGGAGCCATTTCTCTGAGCTAAATCAGGTCCAGCACACTCTATGGACAATACAAAAGAGCAGTTCTGGGGCAAACCAACAACACAACTGGAGAGAAAAAGAATTCCTATTGATTTAAGTGGAGCTTTTAACCCCTAAAGGTCTCCAAAGCATTGCAAACACCCTTTATAGTATGCAAGGGGTCAAAAATACCACTTAATCCCTTAAGGACCAGTGACAGTTCTTGCATGACATGGAATTCCAGGGTTGCCACGCGGCTGCAAGTTGCATGGAGACCCCGGAATCCATCACAAAAAAATAATAATAAATAAATAATGCTTTTGCCTTTGAGAATATGGCTCTCTGCCTCCAGCCCACCTTGGAGTACAAGGATATGTGACACTTACAGCACTCATTTTCATCTGAGCCGTTCTCGCAGTCAACTTGTCCGTCGCATTTCCAGGCCATTGGAATACAACGATTTATCCGTCCGCCACAGCTAAACTGATCGGCGCTGCATGTTAAAGACCCTGTAGGGTAAAAGGTTAAATCATTATAGTTAAAATAAATAAACAAGGAAGATTTTGGATTATGTTTGTATGTATGTATGTATATATAAATAAATATAGAATTTCATTAGTCTTCTTTGAATCTGTTTTACGTACTGGTACACACAAACACACATTATATATATATATATATATATATATATATATATATATATATATATAGGGCCGGAAGCAGAGACAGGCGGTGGGCCATTCGGAGTGGCCCGCACCGGATGGAGGCCGGTGCATTCAAGCAGTTTCTACTGCGCATGTGCGTGTAACTCACACAGGGAGTGACACATCCTTGCAATTTATATAATCATCAATATATATATATTTATTTATTTTTTACCAGTACGTAAAACAGAAAGATTCAAAGAAGAGTAGTAAACCTTCATTACTAATAAAACATATTGGAGGGCGTTTCCTACTGGGATATGATTAACATAGTTACTATATTCTTTACAAAACACATTACAGTTGATTTATTTTTATTTTATGTTTTTAAATATCAACAGCGCCACTTGTTACCCAGACAATTCACCTAAGGAAAAGGTGAGTCACTGACTACAGTTTTCTATAGAAAATGACAGTAGCAGCTACAATATGTATTTTTTCTCTAATAATCAAATGTTACTGATCCTTTAATATTCATCTCCCCCACCAAGATTTCTCTCTCTATGAGAAGTTCCCTGCTGTGTGAGATACTCACGGCATGTTTCAGGAGATTCGTCCGATCCATCCTTACACTCTGCGCTTCCATCGCACACCCACTTGTACGTAATACACTTCCCATCCCCGCACTGGAACTCATTCCTATCACACTTTTTAACCCCTGAAAATGAAAGGAAATAAATATTATACACCATTCATATTCTACAATGCAGATGGACTGAACAAGTTAAAAAAAAAAAAAAATAAAAAAAATATATATATATATATATATATATATATATATATATATATATATATAAATATATATATATATATATATAAAAATTGTTTTAACCCTTGGAGTGCCAGAGGGGTACGGAATGCATTGCTTTGCAATTCATTCTGTACCCCTCTGGCACTCAAAGGGTTAACTTACCCACCTAAAATAACTGGTTAATAGTCCCAATTACTTGACATTTCTCTCTCTCCAGCATCCCAGAGATTAAAGTTGAATATTTCTTAATGTCCACTGGCTGATTACATAAAGTTAGAGCACACGTCAACATCGAGTAGTACTAACTTAACCCATTAAGGACCAGATGCAAGACAGTGCAAAAGCAATACACTGCACACCCATCTGATCCTTAAAGGGTTTTAAATGTATCCTATTGCATTTCCTACATACTGTTGAAAAAGTCCCCTATAATTTTGAAAATTAGAATGAAATCTGGACTCTAAAATATTACAAAACGCAGGAAGAAAAGGTCTCTAATTTCGAAAGCTTGTGCTTCTCAGACTGAAATAGTGGTAATATTAACCCCTTCAGTGATGGGGAGAGGGCAATAATACATTGATTGCTGTGGAAGAATGCAAAATATTTATTTCAATGCAACTAATAGGTCTCCATCCCATAAGAAGCAATGCGCTGGAGATGTCTCTATTAGTCTAGGGATTAACCCTTTGAGTGTCAGAGGGGTACACACTGCATTGCCCCTCTGGCACTCAAAGGGTTAAACGTCCCACTTCAATTTAAAGCGGAACTTTCACTTTGGATAACGTCGCCCTGCAATACTAGCTAAGTATTACTTTAGAATCTGGCAGTTCTGAGAGTTAATAGAAATATTATGAAGCTAGTCGCCATAAGCTTAATTATTGGAGAGTGACTTTATACCATGAGAAAGCTCCGCTATAATGGGAAATTCTGTTTGCCCCCCCAATTAAACAATTGCTTCGCCCCAGAAATGCACCAAGTGCTGCATCATGCCCTTTGTCCAAACACAACCAACCATACGTAAAAATGGAGGATTATGGTTGTACACCTTAAACACAAATCATTGATATTTTGTCCCTGTTTTTCAAAGTTGTTTGCATCCAACAGAAATTGTGCAGACCAAACAAATAAACAGTAAATATTACTTTTGTTCAACTCTGTTTTACTTTTCCCAGCTTGGAAGGGTGCGTATCTAGGAGGAGCCTGAAAAATATCACACCACCAGCGATGTATGGCTATGGCTCAACTGCAGGCAACACCCAAGGAAGTGTAAGGGAGAGAAGGATGGGGTGGAGAGAATTCAATGCATACTTCCAGGATGAAGCACATGATTCTAGGAATCAGAAAAGCAATGTGATCTTTACATCTCAATGCCACGTGAACAGCTTAAATGCAGTCCATCATGGGGGGAATTTAACATAAAAGGTTTTAAAGGGGAAATGTATCTATAGTAATAAATGGCTCTTAAAGTGTTTGCCACATTAACTAGGTAAGAGTACTAGAGTATTTGCAGTCTCCTGCATTTCCTGTGCACTGTTTTATATCAGTATTTAGTTTTTGCAGCCACATAATAAACAATAGCCTTTACCAGTCTGAATGAGATTAGCCACAGTGATTCTAAAAGGCCATAAATTCCCTTCTTCAGTTATAGACAACAGCAGAGTTGAAGTTTAATATCCAGTAAATAGATATGGAAGACTGCTGTATGAAGGTCAAGTCCCAAAGACAGTTAGTCCCAATGCTAAACAAATTAACTCTTTACGGACCTGGAGAGGCACACATTGATTTGCTTAGTCCTTAAAAGCCACTAATTTCAAGTTCGAAAATTCCATTTAAACATGCCAGTGATAGCTGAAAACGTTACTGTTGCTAAATTTAAATTGTGGTGCGAATACTAAAATACAATTTAAAAGTGATGTAAGGACCCTTTGTTCAAAAGTGGAATAATTCTGAAACAAACCGGTTGCACCAAAGGGAAAACTAGCTTAAATCCCCCAAATTCCCACTGATTAAAATGTTTCTTTTTTTTTTTTTTTAATCTTTTGAATGGTAGAGTGGCCTGGAACATATAGCAAAGCAATGCGTTGAATACTTCTCTAGTCTTCAAGGGGTTAAACATTAAAAATGTTTGTTTTTTTTTTTTTAATTAAAAAAGGCGATTTTTGTTTTTTTACCCCATTGAAGATAGACAAGTTTCAAATGCATTTCTTCAGAGACCTCACCAACTTCCAAGTGGTAAAGTAAATAAATAAAATAAATTACAATATAAGATGCAATGTGATGACAATATCCTTGAATTGTTATTGCCCATTTATAAAAAAAAAAAAAAATAACTTTAAAGAGGGCATTACTGTCCCCAATGGGTTAAGACTAGCCACACACCCATGTCTTCAAAGAACGCGTGGCAATAACCTCGTGGTACAATGAAGGTGTCAATAGGATGGCCTATCACACAGGATGCGATAGCAGCATGAAATGTTACAAGACACAACAAGGGAAATCAGGGAAAAAAGTTGCACGATCCTGTATCA
This sequence comes from Rhinophrynus dorsalis, assembly GCA_037306005.1. Lineage (NCBI taxonomy): Eukaryota > Metazoa > Chordata > Amphibia > Anura > Rhinophrynidae > Rhinophrynus > Rhinophrynus dorsalis. The sequence continues at coordinate 516,411,206 of CM074721.1, read as the reverse complement.
GATTTCTTAGAAAGGAAAATATACCCCCACACACACCGCAACACCCCAGTAGGTGGAAGCTGACCACTGCATTCCTGCGCAATATCCCTGCAGGAAATACAGATGCGAGTGTAATGGGTGACGGTTGGGGTGGTTCCTTTGAGGCAAGGGAAAGGAAATGTTAATGGATATTACCAGATTATGAAATCTTAAAATAATAGTAAACCTTTATTATTAAAAACAAAGAAACTTCCATTGATGCTAGTTTTATTCAGAACTTATAAACTGTCTGGAAGTGATGAGGCTGTTATTATCATATGCTATCAAGAAATGTAGCCAGAGACTAACCTCTCCCATGCAACATAATAATCATCCTGACACCAGGTGGGGAGATGTGCTAAGGTGTGATAAAGAGAACTTCTCCAGTGAGATCAGCTCTCCGGTCTCTATGTAGTGCCTATGCACTACGGTTTCTCAGGTGGGATAGATAGTGCAGAGACTTTACAGAATAACATACGAGTTGGAGAACTGGGGGGAGATTCACTAAGGTGTGATAAAGTGAGATGACTTCTCCAGCTTATCACTTTTTCAATTCCTATGTTATTCTATGGAGCCTATGCACTAAGATTTCTCCAGCTTTGGAGATTTTAGTGCATAGGCTCTATAGAATACAAAGGAACCGGAGAAGTCATCTCCATTTTTAATCTCACCCCTGATGTCACTGAAGTCATCTCCTCTTCATCACATATTTTTCTGTGGAAGAACCTTTGTTTTATGCAGCCGGAAAAGCTCTACAATGTTGTAATTTTGTTTCCAATTACCAAATATTTAGATGCTTACATTTTAACTCTAAATTTTATAGATACATTAGAACCAGGTTAACCAAACAACCAAAAACTCATATAGTTACACCACAGATGTTCAGACAACTCTAAGGATCACGTACCACCTACCAAGATATAGCCCTCAGCCAGGAAAGTACAATCCCACAGGAATAACCTTCCAGTAGGATACAAATCTAAGATACTTGGAACACATGCCAACAACACCTATATGGGAAGACAAATGGCTATTTTTTGGGAAGACCTCAGACCTGTCGTTCTACTCCAGTCCTACATAAATCAAGACTTTTACTGCTGTAAGGTTTGCAGTAGAATAAGATTGCAAAATATTTAAAGAGGCACCAGGCTCAGGTGACCGCTTGTCAAAGGACTAGTGCCCCTTGAAATGTGTATTAGTGCATTAGTGTTGGGAGAGGTATCGTCATGCCTTGAAACCACTTACAGGAGGGGGATTAATGATAAAATTAGATCACCATGTTGTGATCATGAGATATTTTGGCCAGTGTAAAATGCTTATAGTGGTTATTACAAGGGGGAACATTAGGACTGACCTAGACATATTAAATTTCTTGACAGATGCAACCTCACATTTAAGAATTAACATCCATTTCAAAATGTATCGTCAAATAGAAAACAATGCACATTAACAAGTTCATTTTCACAAGGTTACTGAATGCAAAACGATATGCTAATCTACCAGTAAACCATCACAAACTGAAAAAAACTTTAAGGATCCTTTGTTATACATATTTTACGTTTCTTCCTCCTTCCATATTTTTATCTTTGAAACAGGATGTTACGTATATCCCTCAAACAAAAATGTACATCCCCCCGTGTCCAGTAATGAAAATTCTGGTTTTGCAAGATGTTTGCGTTGAGGAAAGAAATTTGTAAAGCAAGGTGAGGATATAACTTGTGTAATCTATATGAAAAGACAAGAATACAGCATACTCCAAGTTCATTTTTAGAAAATTCGAATTATTGCAACACACAAGAGTTTTCTTTTCACGTTAGTTCACATCCTTGTTTTGGAAGCCTAGCGTTTACCACCTTGCTTTGTTGATCAACTACAATTTCCATCATCTTCAGATGGCTATTGTCCAGTAGGGGATGATAAGAGTTTTAGCACAACAGCTGGAGAGTCAAAAGGTTGCCCATCCCTGTCTGCAATTCAAAAAGATGTTAGGGACATCAAAAATCTCCTCTTTTGTACTGGTCTGGCTTGAGATTGGGGACATCTAATCCAAGCCCATTGTGTCCCAGAGGGGGTGAGAAAAGCATTTCTTTGGAATGTGTTTCTCATCCCTCTTGCACTCAAAAGGTTAAAAAGAAACATGGCAGAATTTCTGAAATACGTATGACAAGAGTGTTTGACCGATATGTCAACAAGTGTGGCCTTCAACGTGGCTTTGTATAAAGTTTTGTCTCATTTCTATGGCTCAATAAAACATTCTGTGCTAGATAGATATTTAGTTTAAATATTAACAGAATTAACAAGAACCAGTTTACCTTTATCTTGCACATTAACTACCTCAATGTAAAATTGCAAAAGTTAAAACTTTCCATTTATAAACTTGCTTTTGTATATGTATTACAGAACCACATAATTCACTTCACCTTACTTCTTGGAATCTTAAATCAGGCTGCACCATGACAGCAATGTGATCATTTGTAAGAAATAATGATGTAGGAATCATGTGCAACAATTCAATTATCAGAAAAATATATTGTCAGGTGAATAATATATATAAATATTTTAGACATGGGAACTCCTTGAAAAGTAAGAACTGGAGACATAAAATGACTGATTTTTTTTTTATGGTGAATGAAAAAAATTAGCTTTTGGACCATAAAGAATAGGGAATGGTGAGGCTTTCTCCAAAGGGGACACTCTGTTGTGGAACAAAGTAGTGTTTTCAGTGATCTTCCAATCAAGTACTGTTACCACTATCAGGTGAGATTGTTGAGGGTTTCTTGAAGAGAAAATCCAATCTTGTGACAAATTAGTATCTTGTAATGTATGACCATGCAGAATTAGAAAAATTTAAAGTAACAAAATGGATGAACTGATTCTATTTCACAATATACAACCAGAGAGTGACTGAAAAATGTCTGTGAATGTAATGATGCCATAAAGCTTTTGTAAAACCACAACAACTAGAAAGGCATTTCTTGCCCAATCCTGACCTATAGCACTGATTTTGCTACAAAATTTGGGCTGGTCTCTAAAAACAAATTGTTTCCGTTGTGCTGTATACAATATTTCGCTACTTCATTTTCCTAAAACAAGGCGTGTCTCACGCACAGTTGGCTTATTTAAACTACAAACATGGAGACTGAGTGAGATAATCAGTTTGTTGTGCAATAAGGTTTTTCAAAATGGCCTCCAAGTAAAGGAGGATGTAATTATAAAAAGAACAGAACTGCACCTTTATTGTAGCTAGCCAATAATGGAAATCAATAAATATTCAGGAGATCTTATTTTCTAAATAAAAAGGGTTTTTTGTAGGGACACTGTTCGTTTAGTATGTGTCCACTGAAGTACAAGGGGCCACAAATACCAAAACATGGCTTCCAGTTACGGAGCATGAAATTGGTTATTAGTCAGCTTCACTAAGGCTGCAACATTGTGGCCCCTAAAGCAAGGGGGGGCTATTTTAAGCTCTCCAGTTGTTGGACTACAAAACCCAACAATAGCTTTAGGGCCACAGATCACCCTTCTCTACAATGGTTCTTAAGCATTAATACAGGTGTTTGACATGCATTTGACTTGTTCTCATTGATATTGCACTAACATATACATTAGATTTGTTACAATGGGTGAGGCTCACTAAGTAGATTAACATAAGCCCTGTAAGTGTCTACTTAATAGATGAGTGAGAAACCATGACCAAATGAGACTCACATGCTCAAGGGACACTCCCATTGAGCCATACCTTTAATACTAGGTCTTTACTGTGATATGAGCATACTACATACAACATGGTGTGATCAGCAGAAACCAGCAAAATAATCCATGCCATAAAGTGGTTGAGTACTGTTAGGAAACAGTCAGGTGGCATCAATAGGAGACTCTCTAGCCTAGTTTAGCTCAGAGCCTATGTCACCACGGTTGCATATACAGAAGGCCATGTTCAGGAAGTTAAAAATCTACAACACTGGAGCAAACCACATGCATATCAGGTACAAAATATTAAATGGGACTTTTAACTACTTGAATGATACAGGTGAAGAAGGAATTGGCACCTCTTTAGCACTGAAGTAGTTACAAGCCACATTGAAATACTTTGGAAGTTTCAGTTGTTCAGTTGGTTTGCTCCAGAATTGCCCCTCTTCAGCTCGATTAATGTTTTGGAAACTAGAATTTTGCCCTCAAATAAGATTTATTTTTCCTTTGATCAGCCAATATACAAATCCACCCTTCAGCAGAAATTGGGAAAAAAAAAGGTATTTTTGTTATAATCATATCCTGTGATTTTACCTTTTCACTTGTGAAATGGTACTGAGTCATGGGGAGATTTGAGTGTGTGTATATATATATATATATATATATATATATATTTTTTACTCCTATATGTACCATTGTTGGGAGTTTCCACAAAGTGGTGCCCCAGTTGGAGTTATAATAATGAAAGACTATTTCTCAGCTATGACACGTCAATGCTGAGAAACGTTGATGGACTTTCCACTACTGCCTCTTTAGGAGGGACAGTCCCTCTTTTAGACCCAAATCCCTCTTTCCACCCTGATGTCCCTCTTTTTAGGAGATCAAACTGTGTGATATGTATAATGTGCATCATATTGCTCTACAGCAATAAAACCCACATTAAAACGTCAGTATATGTGATTAAAATTAGTATGTGTAAATAAAATGCTTTGGTCTTCTTATAAGTAATTTATTTGGTTACACAATAGGTCATGAAACAACCTAAAATTTTTCGGTAATGCCCCACCCACCAGCAACATCCCCTAAAACAAGTGTCCCCCTTTGGCAATTTGAAATGTTGGGAGGTATGCTACTGTGATCTTAAAGTTAGTTTCATGACTTTTGGTTTGCAACTGTCAACGGAAACTACAACGAACATGCTCTGTTGTGAGACTACAATTCCCATCATCCCTTTCAATAGTAAGCCCTGCAGTCACAACAGCTGAAACACCTCTGGTTCCCACTTCGAGTACGAGTTGAAATGTTAAGCACCACATGGGAGCGGCTTCCGTAACCTAGCCAAGTGCGTGGGTACACCGCTTATCAGCAAAAGCCCTACGCCCTTCACGTTTCCACAGAGCAGAGGGAAGACGCAGCACGCTGCACATTTATGGTAAGGGTCTGCAAGCACAGCCGCCTCTCCCTCCTGTCAGAACATTCCCGCCTCACCCAAAGAGGCGTGAACTCCATCGTGGAATTGCCCTATCCGCCCACCTAAGCCTCGCCTTCCCTTATTCTTATTGGGCAAGAGGGCGGGGGCTCGCGATCGGCAGATTTTACTACCATCCAATCAGCGGCCTCACCCCATTCAAGAGGAAACCTGGGGTTGGGCCAGAAGAAAGCGTCCTCAGCCAGTAAGAAAAAGCCGGTTGTAGGAGATGTCAATGAGAGACGTTAATTAGCGATCAGGTATAATGAGAGGGAGGAAGACGTAAACCTCAATTAACCCCAGTCTAAAATGGGGGCTTGCAATATGCGGCATGCCAATATACTGACATATCCGGGTAAATGAAAGCTTTACAGGGTAAAATAACGGTATATGAGCAACACCTATCTACTGAATGGATCAAGAAGACCAATTTTTTAACACATTAATGAAATGTCATAGAATACATCTGACTGGAAAACAAGTGTATAGGGATTGTGTCCTCAGCTACCCTTCACTTCTCTGCACTGAAGAATCCCCATAACAGAATCAGTATTAACCCAATCAATGCCAGTGGTATGCCCAACGCCTTGCAAAGCAATGCGTAGGGCACACCCGTTACTCAGAAGGGTTAAACAAGATGCTATTTACAGTTCGATGCCCCCCCCCCCATAAAAAACACATATTTTATATCACTATACCCCTTATCTATGCTCCAGAACTGATACAAAGATGCAATCCTTGCTGATTCCCGAACAGTTAAAGTGAATTGAAAGTTCAATAAGATGTCTTAGGGCTAGCTGTCAATGATCACAAGAATACACTTAATTGCAAATTGTGTATATATTATATACATATATATATATATATCCTGATCTAGCTAACACAGCTTCATTGAAATTGAACACACATACATGCATACAGAATTAATAGAATAATGATCTGCTTACCTGAGTTTGCAGTAACAGTCTTGATTAAGATGAGTAGCAGCACAGATGCTGTGGCACTATAGGTTCTCATGATGATAATAAAGTGAATAAAGTCCTATTTGGGTGCAGCTGCTTCTGTAACTGTATATGTGTACACCCCCCTGTCTGACCAGCAAAGGCTGCTGCAGCCTAGGTGCATTCACTACTGATACTGATCCCAGAATGTTTGGGGTAGCCCTGTGTGAATTTGAATTAATTCCATTTTTTTGCACATGGGGGTGGGGTTAGAAAGTGGTGTGATGTTTTAAAACCATGCTGCAGTGTATCTTAGTGAGGAGGAGTCTGTAACACATGATGTGACATCAGCAGAGCTAAGCCTGCCCATCTCCGTCATTTGATTATAGTTTCACACACATAAACACACCCAATAGGAGATTCTCTGCTGCTATGGGTACCCTTTCCCCCTTCCCGTACGCCTATAGCATAGTTTACATACCTTTACACCCTGAGATTGTAAAGACATCTACAAAAACACAAATATTCTGTTTAATATTATACTTATGTAAAACAAGCATCCATATACCAATGCCTTTATTTGTACCTGTGTTTTTTATGTGTCTGACTAGATATTTAACCTTTTGAGTGCCAGAAAGGTTTGCAATGCATTGGATACCCATATCTCCCAAGTGTCCCTCTTTAGGAGGGACAGTCCCTCTTTTAGACCCAAATACCACTGTCCCTCTTTCCCACCCAGATGTCCCTCTTTTTAGGAGACCAGACTGTGTGGTGTGTATATAAGTGTATCACATTGCTCCACAGCAATAAAACCCACATTATTGTTTCTTTAAACATCAGTATATGTGTTTATAAATTAGTGTGCTTAAATAAAATACTTTGGTCTTGTTATAAGTCATTTATTAGGTAGCACAAGGAGGGGTCAATAGGTCATGAAACAGCCTGAAAATTCTCGTGAATGCCCTGCCCACCGTCCGCACCCCCAGCCATACCCCCTGAAACACAATTGTCCCTCTTTGGCAATTTGAAATGTTGGGAGGTATGGATACCTCTCTGCCCTCATAGGGTTAAAATGATCTATACCTCATTCTTAAAATATAAATGCAAATGTGTTACATGTTTAAATAGCTGATGAGGCTAAAAAAGATGTGTTCATCTAGTTCAGCTATTGCCATATAACCCTTACTGATATAGAGAATAGGTGTACAATGTCCAAATTGGCTAGCCTAAAATTGAAAAAAACAAAACCAAAACAATATTTTTTTTTACCTAATTAATTAGCACACACTAGCACAGTAAAACTTAACACCTTGCCTGACAGTGCTGTACAGTTCAAGAACAGTTGTCTTTTAAATACAAGTATTGTCATTGACTTGCTCAATCAATAAATAAATACATATTTTTGAATAGCTAACAGGCTATAATTCACCATCATTATCAATAAAATAATGCAGCCCTCATGTCTTTGTGACTATATAACCAATGACTGAAAAATGTAGATGCCCCTGATATTGAGGAAGAAATAAACCGTATTGAAGCCATTTCCAATTATTACCCAAGTATGTTAAAAAGAAAAAAAAAAAAAATCTTCACTGCTAGATGTGGAGTTTAAACCCTTAAGGACCAGCCATACAGGGAAGTTAACTTCCGTTAAAGACTGGTTTGATCCTTGCCGACATCTCGGTACACATGACCATACCTTCCAACATTTCAAATGGCCAACGAAGGACACCTTTGGTTTAGGTTTTACTGGGAGTGTGGCATTACCGAGAACTTTTTGGTTATTTCATGACATCATCGTATTTATTTGTGTAACTGAATATATTATTTAGAGCATGGGCAGATTGTCTCATGGGGGGATCGGGCATCCCCCGGTGGGCCGCTAGATCATGGGCCGGTGGGGGAGATCAGAGGATCTCACCTCACTGTCCCATGATATTTTGAAGGAGAGGTCTGTGTTGCCACAGGCACTCTCTGTGACAGCCTTTGCATTCCTTGTTAATGCAGAGCGCCAGGATATGACATAATATCCTGGTGTCTGCTCTCCCATGCCGCACAGGGACCACAAGGGGGCGTCAATAGGGACGTTGGTGCAGCTAGTGGGCTGCTTTAAAAAAAAAATGCCCGGGCTGGTATACCCCTACAATCTGCCCCTGATTTAGAGCAAGAGGAAAGTAGTTTAATTACAAAGACTAATGTATGAACACATATACTGAAGTGTAACCAAACATTAATGGGAATTTGATTGCTGTGGAGCGATGTGATACACTTATTTACACATCACACAGTCTGATCTCCTAAACACAGGGACACCAGGGTGATACACTTCTATACACACCACACAGTCTGATCTCCTAAACACAGGGACACCAGGGTGATACACTTATATACAACCCACAGTCTGATCTCCTAAACACAGGTACACCAGGGTGATACACTTCTATACACACCACACAGTCTGATCTCCTAAACACAGGGACACCAGGGTGATGCACTTCTATACACACCACAAAGTCTGATCTCCTAAACACAGGGACACCAGGGTGATACACTTATATACACATCACACAGTATGATCTCCTAAACACAGGGACACCAGGGTGATACACTTAAATACACCCCACACAGTCTGATCTCCTAAACACAGGGACACCAGGGTGATACACTTCTATACACACCACACAGTCTGATCTCCTAAACACAGGGACACCAGGGTGATACACTTATATACGCACCACACAGTCTGATCTCCTAAACACAGGGACACCAGGGTGATACACTTCTATACACACCACACAGTCTGATCTCCTAAACACAGGGACACCAGGGTGATACACTTATATATACACACCACACAGTCTGATCTCCTAAACACAGGGACACCAGGGTGATACACTTATATACACACCACACAGTCTGATCTCCTAAACACAGGGACACCAGGGTGATACACTTATATACAACCCACAGTCTGATCTCCTAAACACAGGGACACCAGGGTGATACACTTCTATACACACCACACTGTCTGATCTCCTAAACACAGGGACACCAGGGTGATACACTTCTATACACACCACACAGTCTGATCTCCTAAACACAGGGACACCAGGGTGATACACTTATATACGCACCACACAGTCTGATCTCCTAAACACAGGGACACCAGGGTGATACACTTCTATACACACCACACAGTCTGATTTCCTAAACACAGGGACACCAGGGTGATACACTTATATATACACACCACACAGTCTGATCTCCTAAACACAGGGACACCAGGGTGATACACTTATATACACACCACACAGTCTGATCTCCTAAACACAGGGACACCAGGGTGATACACATATATACACACCACACAGTCTGATCTCCTAAACACAGGGACACCAGCGTGATACACTTCTATACACACCACACAGTCTGATCTCCTAAACACAGGGACATCAGGGTGATACACTTATATACACACCACACAGTCCGATCTCCTAAACACAGGGACACCAGGGTGATACACTTATATACACACCGCACAGTCTGATCTCCTAAACACAGGGACACCAGGGTGATACACTTATATACACACAGTCTGATCTCCTAAACACAAGAACACCAGGGTGATACACTTCTATACACACCACACAGTCTGATCTCCTAAACACAGGGACACCAGGGTGATACACTTCTAAACACACCACACAGTCTGATCTCCTAAACACAGGGACACCAGGGTGAGAAAGAGGGTCAGAGGGATTTGGGTCTCAAAGAAGGACCCGGGATGCTTGGGAGGTGTGCGTGACTCTTTACGTGTACTGACACTCCAGTCTTGAAACGGTCAATTTCAGACCCCATTTTTACTTACAGTGCTCTCGCAGGAGCTCTGTATGTAAAAAGTGCGTGATGTGCAATGAACCCCGTGATTGTTATAGCACATCACATGATCCTTAAAGAGTTAAAGCTGACCCCAACAACATGGTGGAGGTAAAATGTCACTGCCATAAACCAGTCAACATTCCCAGTCATCACAACCAAATTAACATAACCATATCACCATACCATGGAACTTTCAAAATGATTCGACCCTGAGATCTTTAAAATATTAACTCATACAGTTCCCCAGAACATATATTTCAGGCAATATTTCCCTGTTTGCTCTACTGGGATAAACCCTTAAAGGGGAACTCTCACAAGTCCTGCTTATTCGAATCTTGCTTCTCCTTAAATGTTAAATCCATTTTTTGTTTTGTTTTAAATAATGTTTTCTCAGAGAAATAGTCTTTAAAATCTAACCGCGTGACGTCACTTCAGGACAGGCTGCGGTACAGCTCTGTACCGCACTCTGTCAATCTTCGCTTCTTCCCCTCCTCTGACGGAGGAATCCAGTGTGTGCCAATGAGAGCGGTGGATTAATCCGTCAGAGGAGGTAACAGGGAACAACTGGGGAGGGAAAGAGGCGAAGATTGACAGGGTGTGGTACAGAACTGTACTGCAGCCTGTCCTGAAGTGACATCACTGGGTTCTATTTTAAAGCCTATTTCTCTGTGAAAACATTGGTTAAAAAAAAATAAAATAAAAATCAGAATTAACAATTATGGAGAAGCAAGATGATAATTCCCCTTTAACATGTTGTAACTAACTTACAGTTTTCACTGACTGAACACACAAAAGGGAAGCAGGATGTCAACTCCCTCTGTCTTTCTGGTACAAATAACAGCAAATTCTGAGTAAATAAGCTGTTACTTGGTGCAGATGACATAGTTTTTAACAATGGCCTCTCACCCTAAGAATTAGGCCCTTCACCTTGAGATCTTGGTCAAACCCTGAGAGAGAGAGAGAGAGAGAGAGTGTGTGTGTGTGTGTGTGTGTGTGTGTGTGTGTGTTGTCCCTGAAAACACAGTAAAAGTGTACCATGAATCGGTTTCCTACCCAGACCCCATAGAGAAGCATACCTCCCAACATTTCAAATGGCCAAAGAGGGACACATGTGTTTTAGGTGGGGTTTCTGGGGGCGTGACTGGTGGGCGGGGCATTACTGAGAGTTTTTAGGTTACTCTGTGACCTACTGACACCTCTTTATGTAACTGAATAAAGGATTTAGAGCAAGACCAGAGTATTTTATTCACACAGGCTCATTTACAAACACATATACTGAAGATTAAGTAAACATTATGTGAGTTTTATTGCTGTGGAGCAGTGTAATACACTTATATACACACCATGCAATCAGATCTCCAAAAAAAAGGGACACCAGTGTAGAAAAGGGGGACAGAGGGATTGGGGCCTCAAAGAGGGGCTGTCCCTCTTAAAGAGGGACACTTGGGAGGTATGGAGAAGACATTACCGACTGGAAAGGAGCATAGCTGACCTACATCGGTGACAGTTTATTGAAAAACGAACAAGTAATACATCTGACAAATTGAGTCTATCTAACAGAATACCACTAGCTACCACAGCCTAAATGCACTAGTTAACATATATCAAACAAGTGGACAACCTGTATGGAAAATAACTGATTAATAAATAGGTTATATGCAGTAGGCAAGGAAAGAAAGAAAATAGAAAGCACAAAGGGAGGGTGCACCTTGTAGGTGAGTGGATAGGTAAGGACTGTCAGTTAATGATTAATAATTAATTAATTAATTAATTATTATGGTTGAATAAGAGTAATAATAATAAAGTGATTGGAAATAATTAACCCTTTGAGTGACAGAGGGGTACGGAACATATTGCTTTGCAGTGGGTTCCGTTCCCCTCTGGCACTCAAAAGGTTAAACAAAGCTGCGTCCTATTATCTCCAACAAGATGTGTCGGCATTTATTTTGGGATCATATCGTTTCCTTATGACATGACATCCACGACTTGATTGAAGATTTTATCTCTTGAATAAAGGTTCAAGGGGGAAAGTCAGAGTGATTTTATTGCCATAGTAAGTTACGTAGAGGGCAGGGTTATAATTAGGAGATGTAATTGTTACTTCTTCTTTAATGATTTTATTTGCTGGATTTCTCTTTTTAATTTTGTTGTGACAGAGACTTGGACAACTCCTTACAGATATATATATATATATATATATATATATATATATATATAGGCCCTGGTACATGACTGATCATTGTTATACAAATAAAAGTGATCATCTATACATATTATATGTGTCTGTACTTAAAGGAAAAGTAACGCCTTCTAATATTAACTCCCAAATTCCCTTATTATGCCCAGAAAAGTCTAATGACCCCTATGAATTTCTCTCTTGTGCCATTGATCAAGAGATAACTTCTTCAGTGATCCCTGGATGTCATGGAGGCCGACATGACAGCTGCTGACAATTTATCAAAGTAAATCAGGAAAATGGTATGAGCCGTTTTATCTCGTTAAGTTCAACAGGTGCAGACTTGATAAAACCAGAATAATTGCTCTTTTAATTTGTATCTGTTTTCCCGTGCATTTTATTTGATTACCTCAAATTTATTTATAATACTTTTCTTACAAATTACACTGTGGGAGTACATACCCCTAACATAAAATATACAATTAACGTTTGGTATTTTTCACCCTTCTCTGGGTTTCTTTGAGAATTGTAAATTCATTTGGGCTCCTGTTTTCCCTGCCTCTTCCTTCCTTTAAAGTGACACACCGCTTACAACATGTGCTAGAAATAAATCACACACTATGAACTTTAAGACTATACCTGTCTGCAGCCAGCAGTGTTGTCTTTATATCTTTACTCTACTTTCTATTTCACAGTTCCTGGAGAAGGGAAAGCTTAAAGGGATAGTCATGTTTCATAATAAAAACAGCTTCAATAGTATTTGAGCCATGGAGAGTGTTATTTCAGTACTATCAGAGTTATAGTTCAAGAGTAATTGAATGACAAAGTATCCCCCTCCCGCCCCTTTACTGATGTAACACTGCTCACAATCTTCAATTAACATAAAGGTAAAACCTGAAAACCCTGTTAATGGGGTCAGGGCTTTCATTGTTCTCACAGTAAGAAGATTGTCCCTTACTGTGAGCTGTCTGGTCTTAAGACCATATTCCACATCTGAGGGGAGGGGGCTTACACTAGGTAAAAGGGGCAGGAGGGGGAAACTTTATCATTCAGTTACTCTTGAACTACAACTCTGACAGTATTGAAATAACACTCACCGTGGCCCAAATACTATGAAGATTAATTGGAGCTGCTGTTTTTGTGAAACATTACTATCCCTTTGAATCTCCCCTCCTCTGCATCGGGCTTGAAAATCAGTGAGGATTCATTCCTTGCACCCTCACTGGAGTCTTTTTGGAAGGCGGCCATGCTCTCCGCATGACATCAAATGCATCGATTATACCTACCAAGTGAGGGTGCAGGAAAAATCAGCCATTCTAATGTCTTTTGGAATTAGTGTAAAACTGGGGTAGCTTCTGCCAGTCTTTGACTACTGCCAGAATACATTAAAATAGCATACCTCCCAAGTGTCCATATTTTGGAAGGAGAGTCCCTCTTTGAGACCCAAATCCCTCTGTCCCTCTTTCCTACCCTGGTGTCCCTCTTTTTAAAAGACTGGACTGTGTGGTGTGTATATAAGTGTATCACCCTGATGTCCCTGTGTTTAGGAGATCAGACTGTGTGGTGTGTATATAAGTGTATCACCCTGGTGTCCCTGTGTTTAGGAGATCAGACTGTGTGGTGTGTATAGAAGTGTATCACCCTGGTGTCCCTGTGTTTAGGAGATCAGACTGTGTGGTGTGTATAGAAGTGTATCACCCTGGTGTCCCTGTGTTTAGGAGATCAGACTGTGTGGTGTGTATAAAAGTGTATCACACTGGTGTCCCTGTGTTTAGGAGATCAGACTGTGTGGTGTGTATATAAGTGTATCACCCTGGTGTCCCTGTGTTTAGGAGATCAGACTGTGTGGTGTGTATATAAGTGTATCACCCTGGTGTCCTTGTGTTTAGGAGATCAGACTGTGTGGTGTGTATATAAGTGTATCACCCTGGTGTCCCTGTGTTTAGGAGATCAGACTGTGTGGTGTGTATATAAGTGTATCACCCTGGTGTCCCTGTGTTTAGGAGATCAGACTGTGTGAGGTGTGTATAGAAGTGTATCACCCTGGTGTCCCTGTGTTTAGGAGATCAGACTGTGTGGTGTGTATAGAAGTGTATCACACTGGTGTCCTTGTGTTTAGGAGATCAGACTGTGTGGTGTGTATAGAAGTGTATCACCCTGGTGTCCCTGTGTTTAGGAGATCAGACTGTGCGATGTGTATAAAGTGTATCACCCTAGTGTCCCTGTGTTTAGGAGATCAGACTGTGTGGTGTGTATAGAAGTGTATCACCCTGGTGTCCCTGTGTTTAGGAGATCAGACTGTGCGATGTGTATAAAGTGTATCACCCTGGTGTCCCTGTGTTTAGGAGATCAGACTGTGTGGTGTGTATAGAAGTGTATCACCCTGGTGTCCCTGTGTTTAGGAGATCAGACTGTGTGGTGTGTATAGAAGTGTATCACATTCCTCCACAGCAATAACACTCACGTTAATGCTTGTTTAAACTGCAGAATATTTACTTATAATTTAGTCCGTGTAAATAAAATACTTTGGTCTTGCTCTAAATTATTATTCAGTTACACAAAGAGGTGTCAATCGGTCATGAAATAACCTAAACATTCTTAGTAATGCCCCACCCACCAGCAATGCTTCCAGCAACACCACCTAACCAAAAGTGTCCCTCTTTGGCTGTATGAAATTTTAGGAGGTATGCAATTGCATATTTCCTCTGAACCCTTGCTCGGTACAAGCAAGGTGTGTGTGATGTTATGTGGGGGCCATTGCCAGACAGCTCTTCCACTGTGCAACGTTCTCCCAATAATGACTACTGACACAGCCAAAACCACCCAGGAAAAATGTTACGTTTTAAAGAGTTAGGCAATACATTGCATTAACGTACATGTTATGTGCTTTAATAGTATGTAATTGCTTTGGAGCAGGTCTGGGGAGTTGAGAGTGTCCTTTTAAACCCCCCTCACCACCACCACTGATGATCTAAGGCAAAACAATTAAAGAAAAATGTAATGAGCAACAACAACCTATTAGGGATGGGTGGGATTTAAGCAACTGACATCAAAAGAGTAGGGAAAAATGAGAATGAAGCCTCTTCCAATTTCCATAACAACACAAGAAGCTTGCTAAACTTCTTTTTTTTTTAATTAGAGTGTGTGTGTGTGTGTGTGTATGTGTGTGTGTGTGTGTGTGTGAACAGTTGCTTGAGAATTCATGTACCTATGTAGATATTTCATAATTGGATGTTTGTGCACATACAGAAGTATCAAGAACACATCAGGTTGTTTGTGGAGTTGTTGTGTTTATTTTATGTTGAATGTACATTTATATAAATTATTTATTAATATTAAAAAGTGAGGCTGGGATTTACCAAGCAGAAATTAGCGCAATATATCAAATATGCTGCTCTTCGCTGTGATCTTTGACACATACCTTCAGGCATTCATGAATAACCACTCATAGTTCATTTCCTTGCATTTGTGAGTCAGGGAAATATGATCAAAAATGGTAAAAGTTAGGCCATTTTAGTAATACACTGTATGCCTGTACGTATTTGTGTATGATGTGTGTGTTCCCATGGATTTCTATGGCATCTGTCAGCTTAAAGCTGACAGATGAAAATGGCGGATCTATCAGGCACTTGTTCACTGGTGAATAATAGAGAGTGCCAGATACTATCCCGCCATTACAATATAAGTAAATGGCGTGATGCACATTAAAGTCAGAGGATTTCCTTGTGATTATGTCCTTTGCGACCTTATGAATGCCGGCCTTAGTCTTGCTATAGATGTCCAGCACGATTAGTTCAGGTACAATCACCTGCTAGTCTTTTCTGTGTTGGATAACATGCCTGTATGTTTTCTCTAATTACTTATGAACCTGGATTATCAGATTTCCATCTTTATTGATATTGCAGCCGCAGAGGAACAAAGTGATCTAGTAATTCCTAAGGCCACTCATTACACTATGTTGAAAAAGACATGTGCAAGGCCTGTTAACCCACTGTATGCCAGAAGTCTCCTACATATTAAATTAATTCTAATACCTAAAAATGAAATGGAGTCTTTTACACTTAAATGCCCTATATGTCATTCTATTAACTGTAAAAAAAATCTCAGTTTGTCTTTCGAGGATTAAAATCTATCTGACTGGAGCAGATATTCCTGCCTTTTCCAGGGTTCCCATTGAATTTACATCCCAGGTGCCCCTAGCCCCACCCATGGACACGCCACACATTAAAATACCCTTGGAAAGAAGAGGCAAAAAAAAGCTTATCCCCTAGGTTGCTTGAGAGATCTTCAACACAATACTTTGAATGCGTTGGAAATCTTGCTGGCATCCATGAGGTTAAATAATAGTCTGTAAAGGAAAATAAAACTGGTGCATGGGCACTGAACTTGCTCAGGCCACACCCACAATTCAGTTGCCTACTCTGTCTATTGGGAAATCCAGCCCTGTTGTCTAGGGTTATCTGTGAATTGGCAGAAATAACATAAAAACAATACACAACCAATGGGCACTAATTACAATCAATGCAACTGACTTTAGGTTTATTTATCAATACAGACAGAGCAAACAAAAATAAAGATATGTTCTCTGAACAAGGCCAAATTATGCACAAATTAAAAGCAAGTCTAGAGTTATATTTTAGGGATGTAACATATGAACAACTGATTTTTAAAGCACCAATATAAAGTTATCAAACTGTTCCTTTTTTTGTTGTAAGTGTTGCTTTAAGAAGCAATGTACCGAACATCCCCTAGCTAAAATGATATTTCACGTAGCCTTTTATCTTTTATTTGCTCCATATTTTTTGCCTATAACATAATATAGTATGTTAGGGTCTTATGTTCAAAAGAAAAAAGGAACAATTCTGGAAGAAAATAACTTTGCCAAAAGGGACCAACTTTTTTTTCTAATTTTAAATAATATTTTATTTTGATAAGGCTAAAGGCAAGCCTTGAAATAAATTCTTTGCAGGCTTGCAACATGGTAAGCCTTGAAAAAAAGATGTTTCTTATACTTATAGCAAAACAAACCAGGAACAATTTGTTTGCAGGCCTATGAGCATCCTGCCAGCAGTGACAGGTGGTAAGCCACCACCAGAAAGATTATGTGCCACCACTGTATCCAACATGCCAATGAGTACTAGCTTTATCATCACCTCAGGTGCACCTGCAAAGAAGTTGTCCAGTCACCATGAGCCTTCTCCACCATAGCCTTTAAAATCATGGGTTGTTGAATATTTTTCCTAGGGAACAGGGAGTGTGTGAAAACATTGTAAAGGGTGGGGGGGATGGCACACCCAACAAAACCACCACCACTTTGAGGATTATGCTGACAATGTTAAACTGTCCCAAGA